>CAUYQU010087854.1:0-49640 GCA_963574635.1 Cheracebus regulus | reverse complement strand
AACACACTAAACCAAAGATGAAACTCAAATTATTAATAAACCGATTTTCCTCATATGGAATACGACAAATCGCATAGTTAAATAATTCTCAGCTGGGCGCAGTGACTCACCCCTGTAATCCCAGCACTTTAGGAGGCCGAGGTGGGCAGATCACTTGAGGTGGGGAGTTCAAGACCAGCCTGACCAACATGAAGAAACCCTGTCTCTACTAAAAATACAAAAATAGCCGGGCATGGTGGCATATGACCATAATCTCAGCTACTCGAGAGGCTGAGACAGGAGAATCACTTGAACCTGGGAGGCAGAGGTTGCGGTGAGCTGAGATCACACCATTGCACTCCAGCCTGGGCAACAAGAGTGAAACTTCGTCTCAAAAAAAAAAAAAAAAAACCACACACACACACAAAATTAGCCAAGCATGGTGGCATGTGCCTGTAGTCCCAGCTACTCGGGAGACTGAGGCAGGGGAATCACTTGAACCCTGGAGATAGAGGTTGCAGTGAGCCACAATTCAATTTCAGCCTGATGACAGAGTGAGATTCTGTCTCAAAAAAAAAAAAAAAATTAGCCAGACATGGTGACGTGCACCTGTAATACCAGCTACTCAGGAGGCTGCAACAGGAGAATCACTTGAACCCAAGATGTGCAGGTTGCAGTTAGCCAAGGTAGCACCATTGCACTCTAGCCTGGGTGATGAGAGTGAAACTCCATCTCAAAAAAAAAGATGTATAGTTCCCATTAGGTAGAATACAAGGGTTCAGAGTACAAGAGGTTTAGAGTACAAGGAAGGAGTGGCCCTGCACACCATCTCTTCCAGTGATCCACTTGGGAAATTGGTGCTTCCTTCCCCACAGCTGGAGACTGTGGATCTAGACATCCTAGTTCCCACAGGTCTAACACTTGCACCAGAAGACACAGGAAAAGCTCCTTGAAACTTGAAACTGTCGTTGCTACTCTGCCATTTCAGGCTCCACATGCCTGCTGGCAAGTGAAAGAGTCATAATATTAGCAGGTTTAACTGACCTGCCTGAGCAGCAGGAAGAGGTCAGATGTCTGTTATACAGAGGGAGCAGGGTAAAGGTTTGACATCCAGATAATCCAGCACTTCTCATACAACCACTAACCAGTTTTGACAGTAAATGGACACGCATACCAGCTATGGCTTAAAAAAATATGGTGACCAAAGACTTAGGTCCCTCAGGAATGAAGGTTTATGTCATTCCACCAGGTAAACCACCTAGACTAGAAAAGGTGCTAGCTAAGAGGGGAATCTAGGAATGGATAGTAAAGGAGGGAATCATGATCGGTATCAGTTGTAGGCTCAAGTTCAACTCCAGCTGTAAGGGATGTAGTTCATCCTATTAGCTAGCCTTCCTCTTCTAAGTTTCCTTAGGAAAAGAGGCCAACCAGGATCCTGTAGGTGCTGTTCTGAAATGGAGTCATGTTACTATACAGAGCAGGTACAAGGATGGGCTCTAGCGGATGCCATGATGTGCAGCCCAGATGCCTGCTTCAGGACCTCATTGGCTGTTGATAGTTCTCAGCTACCTCTCTCCCTAGGAATTGCCCTTGACTAAAAGCAGCTGGTTCGCCCACATTTACACAACTTCCCCAAGGGTAGCCTGCATTCCATTTGATGCTGGGTGAAAGGCACAGCTCCCTTGCCTGGTTTGGAGCCACTCTGAAGGGCCACCTGAGCTGCGGAGCTCCCTGTGGGCTCCACCAAGGTCTTTGTTGCAACTGCACAGCAGTTCAACTTCTCTTCCTGCCCATTCATTCTCTCTCTGTCCCCACTAGCTATTGATCCCTGGAGCACTCCCCGGTAAACCTCCTGCACACTGATCTCCATTTCTGAGGACTAAGACAATGAAGAAGATGTACTCTCAGAGTGAGCACCCTTTGTGTGAAAGGCAAGAGGAGAGAACACCCTTGTACAAGACACAATGGAACAATCCAGGAAATCCTGGTTGAGTGCAATCCACTGAACTGGACTGACTGAAAGCTGGTGAGGTGCCCTAGGAATGTATTAATATATGTAAGAAGTAAATGTGGTCTCATTTTTCCCCTAAATTGACAATGAGAAAAATAATTGTAACAGCACTATCATATGCTGGTGAGGATGTGCAAGTTTTCTGGAGGATACTTTGGCAGATGTCTTGAGGGTATTAAGATGTGGGCCTGACATGGTGGCTCATGCCTATAATCCCAGCACTTTGGGAGACTAAGGCAGGCAGATCACCTGAGGTCGGGAGTTCGAGACCAGCCTGGCCAGCATGGTGATACCCTGTCTCTACTAAAAATACAAAATCATCCAGGCATGGTGATGCATGCCTGTAATCTCAGCTACTCGGGAGGCTGAGGCAGGAGAATCACTTGTACCCAGGAGGCGGAGATTGCAGTGAGCCAAGATCACACCATTGCACTCCAGCCTGGGCAATAAGAGCGAAACTCTGTCTCAAAAAAAAATATATATATATATATATATATATATATATATAGTATTAAGATGTGATTCCTCTTTGACTCATTAATTTCTCAAGATTTAAATTTGTAAAAATATACTACATGGATGGTCTTTATAGTAATAGACATAGCCATTAAAATAACGCAGAAATATATTATCAACTGAAAATTGTTGTCCTTCAATATATCAACAATATATTGTCCAACAATATATTGTCTTTCCTTCCTTCCTTCCTTCCTTCTTTCTTTCTCTCTCTCTCTCTCTTACTTTCTTTCTTTCTGACAAGATCTCTGTCAGCCCGGCTACAGTGCAGTGGCACAACCTCAGTCCACTGCAGCTTCTGCCTCTCAGGTTCAAGGGATTCCTGCCTCAGCCTCCCGAGTAGCTGGGATTACAAGTGTGTACCACCACGCCTGGCTAATTTTTGTATTTTTAGTAGAGACAGCGTTTCACCCTGTTGGCCACGCTGGTCTCAAACTCCTGACCTCAAATGATCTGCCCGCCGTGGCCTCCCAAAGTGCTGGAATTACAGGCTTGTGCCACTGCATCTAGCCTGAATTTCTTGTATATTGTAGCTTATACAATAGTGTATTTCATATGGAAGGATGAAACTCATCAAAATGTTAAATAATATTTCTGTGTGGTACAATTTGGGGTGGTTTTATTGTTTTTGCTTTTCTATATTTCGGCTTTCCTTCAATGAATGTATATTATTTGCAATTTTTAAAATTATAATTTGATATAAAATAAGAAATCGGTGATTTTTTTGCCTTTCAATAGATTATCTCTTTTTTATAGTAAATATCCTAATTATGATCCTTTATCTTTTATTTCTACTGTAACCTTGTACTTTGATGTCACTTTATGCTTTATGTATTTTGGTAGGTAGCATATCACTCTGCAAATTGTAGTTGTGTTCATATCCTGCCTCCACCATTAGGTTGTAAGTTTCCAGGAGCCCTATCCACAAACATGGCTGCCCACTGCAGGATATTCCAACAGAAGGATGGACGGAAGGACTGAAGGACAGAATGCACACACTGAGACATAGCATATCATAGAACACGTCAGCCCTTCATTCTTGTTAATTAGGGACATAACAAAACCCCCACATACCATGCCCTTGGACATTTTAGTTGAAGTCATGCTAGGAATCAAACTAGCCATCCTTGATGGCTGCCACACACTGTGCAACTAAATGCTTTCAACAAAGCTGCCACCATTTATACAATACTCTCGACAACTGCTGAGAGTGCTGTGGGCTCTTTTTGGTTATTTTTTTTTGTGTTTTAATTACTTCGGAATAACTTGCATTCAGATCAGAGAAAATGCTTCATTTGGTTCCACCTGAATTGCTTGTAAGTGAGTCTTTTTCTGAGCTGTCTGTCAACCCAATGGTCTGCTATTTTTTTTTTCATGGACCACACATGAGACTTAATGGTCTGCTATTTCTAGGATATCTCTTGGGGCTAATGAAAGTGACGGTCAACCCATGCTGCCTGTGCAGCCTGCTACAACTGCACATGAGGAGTATAGATCTCTATCTCTCTTTCTTTTTTTTTTTTTGTGAGATGGAGTCTTGCTCTTTCACCAGGCTGGAGTGCAATGGTGCGATCTCGGCTCACTGCAACTTCCGCCTCCTGAGTTAAAGCGATTCTCCCGCCTCAGCCTCCTGAGAAGCTGGGACTACAGGCACATGCCACCATGCCCAGCTAATTTTTGTATTTTTAGTAGAGACGGGGTTTTCACCGTGTTGGCCAGGATGGTCTTGATCTCTTGACCTCATGATCCACCCGCCTCGACCTCCTAAAGTGCTGGGATTACAGGCGTGAGCTACCGCGCCCGGCCTAGATCTCTTTTATGTCTTGAAGAGTGGGATGTGAAATTTTCTTTTTCAATCTCAAGCCAGGGAGATGGGTTTTATATCTCTGTGAAATACTGGGTGATTTGGGGGCTCTATATTATAATAACAGAAGTGATTTTCTTGTTGAGGCTTGAAATCAAGAAGGAATGAATTGTACAAAACCCTTAAGTGTGTTCCATTGCACCTCAGCCCCTAGAATGTAAGCTCCATGAGCAGGGACTTTTGTCTGTTTTGTTCACTACAATATCACTAGTACTTATCACAGTATTTGACATAGAATATGACTGAATAAATGAATGAATGGAGCAGTGTGGGAATGGCTGAGATTTTAGAGACATCAGGAATCTTCTAATCCCCAAATAATCTTTTCCCACTGACAGACTGAAACCTGTAATTCTAAGGTCGAAACTTAATCAATTTGCCTTAAGGCTCTTATTTTAATTAAAATGAAAATGCCATGTTCATTGATAAGAGAATAAGTTGATATGACCTTATTGAAAAGCAACTGGGTAGTTTATGAAAACATAAAATGTTCATACTCTTTCACCCAGGACTAGCTTTTCCAGAAATGTAACCTGCAAAGATTCTAATTGCACTGTTATTTCTAATGAGGGAGCAGAGAGCAAATAACCTAACCTAAATATCTATCTGCAAAGGATTGGTTAAAGAGAAGAAATTTGGCCAGGCGTGGTGGCTCATGCCTGTAATCCCAGCACTTTGGGAGGCCGAAGCAGGTGTATCATGAGGTCAGGAGATAGAGACCATCCTGGGTAACATGGTGAAACCCTGACTCTACTAAAAATACAAAAATTTAGCCAGATATAGTGGCACACGCCTGTAGTCCCAGCTACTTGGGAGGCTGAAGCAGCAGAATTGCTTGAACCCAGGAGGCAGAGGTTGCAGTGAGCCAAGATTGTGCCACTGCACTCCAGCTTGGGAGACAGAGCGAGACTCCTAAACAACAACAACAATAACAACAAAAAGATAGAAAGAAAGAGAAGAAAGAAAGGAGAAAGAGAAAGAAAGAAAGAAAGAAGAAAAAGAAAGAAGAGAAAGAAAGAAAAGAAAGAAAGAAAGAGAAAGAAGGAAAAGAAATTTAATCACTGACCGATGTCAAAGATTCTCCAGGGCCTTAACTCCCTCTCTCCTTCACAGTGCTTCTGAGAGGCATGAGCCAGTTCCTCAATGGGAACAACAGAGAAGCCTGAGAGCCACAGAGGGCAAGAGTCATCATCAAGCTCTCAGAGCCCACTCACATGCAGCTGGAATGAGAGACAGGTGAACCTGGGATGATCTTAAGGGGAACATAAAAGCATTTTATAGTAGCTATAAAAACAAGAGTAAATTTGTATGTAGCTTCATATTTCTTAATGTATAACATAATGTAAGGTATATTTAAAATGATAGGTTATTATGAATTGAGGAGTATATGAAAGTTAAAAGTGGGTGTATTAGCCATGTTCTTCAGAGAACAGAACTAATAGGAGAGAAAGAGGGAGATTTATTACGAGGAATTGGCTCATGCAATTACAGAGGCTGGGAAATCCTATGAGCTGGCATAACCCAGGAAAGCTGGTGGGTGGTTCAACCTGGGCTGAAAACCAGGGGAGCCGATGGTATAAATCTCATCTGAAAGCAGAAGATGAGACGAGATGTCCCAGTTCAGGCAGTAAGGCAGGAAAAAGAGGGCAAACTCCTCTTTCCTCTGTCTTTTGTTCTATTCAGGCCCTCTGTGGACTGGATGGCGCCCACCCACACTGGGCAGGCCAATCTATTGTACACAGTCGGTCTACTTAAATGCTAATCTCCTCCAGAAACCCCTCACAGACATAAACAGAAATAATATTTAATCTGGGCAGCCCATGATCTTCTCAGGTTGGCACACAAAATTAACTGTCACTGTGTGTGGGTGTGTGTGTCTGTGCGTGTATGGAATTCTGGTGTTCAGCTTTTGGAAAAAACTAAGAATTATATAAAAATAACGAAAAATTGCCATTATTTCCACTTATTTTGTTAGACATCATAGTCAAACTTACTTTGTTAGAAATCAAGTTCAAACTGCCTATTTAAATAATTAAGAAGAAAGTCATCCTGCTAAAAACTGGTTAGCAGCTAGCACACATTTTTTGTTCTTGTTGTTAATAAGAAGTAGAACAGGCTGGGCACAATGGCTTGTGCCTGTAATCCCAGCACTTTGGGAGGCTGAGGCAAGAGTATTGCTTGAGCCCAGGAGTTTGAGACCAGTCTGGGGAACATGGTGAAACCTCATCTCTACAAAAAATACAAAAATTAGCTGAGTATGGTGGTGCACACATGTAGCCCCAGCTACTTGGGAGGCTGAGGTGGGAGGATCACATGAGCCCAGGAAGTCAAGGCTGCAGTGAGCTGTGACTGCACCACTGCACTCCAGCCTGGGTGACAGAGTGAGATGCTGTCTCAAAAAACTAAAAATGTAAAATATACCAAATATTTTATAAGATGAGGGTTGACTGCATTAAAAGAAAAGATTTCATGCCAGGTGCCGTGGCTCACGCCTGTAATCCTAGCACTTTGTGAGGCCGAGGTGGGTGGTTCACCTTAGATTAGGAGTTCAAGACCAGCCTGGCCATAATTGTGAAAACCCATCTGAAAAAAAAAAAGAAAGAAAGAAAAGATTTCATAATATAATTTGAGAAATATCTTATTGAATATTGCACACCACCCACAATAAATCATGTAACTTTTTAATCTGCTGGTTTTATTCAGTGCAAGTTGATGTGTCAGTGATTCTGGAAAATATTACAGTTAGATTTTAAATGATGAGCATCATTAACCTGTACTGCTACAGCTGTTTGAAGGACATTTCCTTCCCAGCTAAAAATATGTCTCAGGAAAAAGAGCCCTTATATTTTAGAAAATCATTCTGAAATATCTACAAATGAAATGATACAATGTCTGAGATTTGCTTCAAAATGATAAGGTAATGGTAAGAAGTGTACTTTACCTCTGTGATCGTCCTTCCCAAACCCATAATCAGTGTCTAATCATGAGAAAAATATTAGACAAATCCCAATTCAGGGACATTTTGCAAAATATCTGACTAGCACTCCTCAAAACTGTCAATGGTATTAAAACCACAGAAAGTCTGAGACACTGTTACAAACCAGAAGAGTCTAAGGAGACATGACCACTGAGTGTAACGTGGCATCAGGATGAGATCTGGGAAGAGAAAAAGAGCATTAGGGAAAAACTAGTGAAATCTGAATAAAGTGTGCAATACTATTTAATACTAACATACCAAAGTTGGTTCCTGAGTTGTAATAAATGTATTAAAAGAGTATAGGATATTAACAGTAAGGGAAAATAGACAAGGCGTATTTGAAAATTCTATACTATCTTTTGCAACTTTTGGTAAAGCTAAAGCTATTCTAAAATAATATTTTAAAAGAATTGCCAGGCGCTGTGGCTCACGCCTGTAATCCCAGCTCTTAGGGAGGCAGAGGCGGGAGGATAGCTTAAGCCCAGGAGTTCGAGAACTGCCTGGGCAATATAGTGAGACCCCATTCTCCACAAAAAGGAAAAAAAAAAAAACAAAAAAAGACAAAAAAAAATAAGCGTAACTTCCCTTAGCCAGGCACGATGACTCACACCTGTAATCCCAGCACTTTGGGAGGCTGAGGTGGGCGGATCACCTGAGGTCCAGAGTTCGAGACCAGCCTGACCAATATGGTGAAACCCCATCTTAAAAAACAAAAAGTATTTAAAAATAAAAGAATCATGGGTGGCTGGGCGCAGTGGCTCACACCTGTAATCTCAGTACTTTGGGAGGGCTGCTTGAACCCAGGAGTTCACCACCAGCCTGGGTGACATGATGAAATCTTGTCTCTACAAAAAACATAAAAATTAACTGGGCATGGTGGTGCACATCTTGGGAGGCTGAGGTGGGAGGATTATCTGAGCCCAGGAGGTCATGGCTGCAGTGAGCCATGATTGTGTCACTGCACTCCAGCCTGGGTGACACAGCAAGACCTTGTCTAAAAAAAAAAATCATGGAGGCCCTGGCATGGTGGCTCACCCCTGTGATCCCAGCACTTTGGGAAGACAAGGCTAGAAGATCACTTGAGCCCATGAGTTCAAGACCAATCTGTGCAACATGGCAAAACCCCATCTCTACAAAAAATTCAAAAATTAGCCAGGTGTGGTGGCACGCATCTGTAGTACCAGCTACTCGGGAGGCTGAGGCAGGAGAATCACTTGAACCCAGGAGGTCCGAGGCTGCAATGAGTTATGATTGTGTCACTGAACTTCTGCCTGGGTAACCCAGCAAGATCCTGTCTCAAAAAAAAAAAAAATTCCAGAATACCAGGTATTCAGCATAAACCACATTGTTCATACAGTTTAGGTACAATGAGCCATCCTTATCAGTTAGGGGTTAGTGTTATATCAGTATAGAGAATTATTTACCAGTCAAGTTCCCAATGTGAGCAGGCCTTTCTAAGGATAGCAGTTAGGCCTGGGCACCAGCGCACGCACACAGCATACAACTTTTTGGGGTGTGACAGAGATGTTTCATACCACAATCCATACCCTCCTCCTGTTGTGGAAAGTATCCCCACAAATCTCACTTACAGACCTCATCTACTATTCTGATCCAGCATGCATGTCTGAAGGAGGAAGGGAACACCTATGACAAATGGAAGCTGAGAAGAGGAAGCCTTGAGTTTCTCAATGAGCATAGCCGAAAATTACCCCAGAGCTCTGCACTATCATTTTTGCTTTTTTCCTTCTGTACATGGGCTTTTAGTTCTGAGAAATCTATCCTGAGGATAGAAGAGGAAGGACACGGAGGAGAGGAAAAATGGGAAAGAAAAGAGTGAGGCCTTTTGAGAGGATAGAGCAGAATCTGGTTAGCTTCCAGATAGCTTGTGGATCTGTTCTTAGTGCACTAGGGTAGTGAATATCCAGGACGCACTGCTGAGTTCAAGGTTTCTAAAATACGTACAAGTGGTAATGTCCAGGAGGCAGGCAGGCTCTGGAGCTGGTAAAGGGCTGTAGGACACAGGGCCTCAAGTGTTCGTTTTGAAATGAGGTAATACATACGACAACAGATGCACTGCGACACACCAGCATTGAGTATTTTTGTTAAACTCTGTAAATATCTTGTGAATAGTGTATTTGTACACATGTTAAAAGAATTACTTGAGCTTCTGTCCACTCTGCTTGGCATTTTAAAACCTTTTTAATAAGTTGGATTTGGTTGCCAAAAAATCCCAGCTACTCAGGAGGCAGAAGCAGGCAGATTGCTGGAGACCAGGTGTTCAAGGCCAGCCTGCACAACAAAGCAAGATCCCATCTCAAAAAACGGAAGAAAAAGTATTTTTGCTATGCTAGAAGCCTCAAAAACTGGAAGTGGTCCCTGTTTCTCTTAATGTCTTAGAGGGCAAAGAAAGGTACTGGTTGGTGAAACAAAACATATATAGATATCATCAGTACCCAGATGTTAATTAACGCCAAGGCAGTGAGAGGGGTCACCGAAAAGAACGACTTTATGGAAAAAGAAGGCTCTGGAACTAGAACATTTAAAAGACTCGCTGAGGAAGAGGCACCTACAAAAGATGCCAACCAAGAATAGCCAACAAGGTGGTAGAAAAACCAAGTGAAATCGAAGAGATGGCAGAAAAACCAAGTGAAACAGAAGTCAGGAAAAGACGGGGGAAAGAACAAAAGAACTCAAGCCAATTGTGCATTTTAAGAAGGGGATTAAAGCCAGGCGCTGTGGCTCATGCCTGTAATCCCAGCGCTTTGGGAGGCCGAGGAGGGCAGATCACCTGAGGTCAGAAGTTTGAGACCAGCCTGGCCAACATGACAAAACCCTATCTCTACTTATCCCGACATCGTGGTGGGCGGGCAGTGAGCTGATTGTGCCACTGCACTCAAGCCCGAGCGACAGACTTCATCTGAAAAAAAAAAGATTAATCAAAGTGTCAAATATTTCTGTTTTTTATTTATTTATTTACTTATTTAGAGATGGAGTCACACTTTGTAGCTTAGGCTAGAGTACAGTGGTGCGATCTCGGCTCACTGCAACCTCCGCCTCCTGGGTTCAAGCGATTCTTCTGCCCTGGGCTCCTGAGTAGTTGGGATTACAGGCATGCGCCACCACGCCCGGCTAATTTTTGTATTTTTAGTAGAGACGAGGTTTCTTCATGTTGGCCAGGCTGGTCTCGAACTCCTGGCCTCAGGTAATCCACCGGCTTCGGCCTCCCAAAGTGCTGGGATTACAGGCATGAGCCACTGCGCCTGGCCAGTGTCAAATATTTCGCTGATTTTCTTCGGTCAGCACCACCATAATTGTGACACCTTACCCAGGCGCTGTTATAGACATCTCTTTGACTCTTTTACTCGGTTTTATCCTGTGGTTTCCAGGTTATTTCCCCCAACTAGACAGCAAAAGCTGGAGATTTGAATCTTACTCATTTTTCTCTTCCATAGAGTCTTACTCCGATTGTTGAATTAATATCAGTGAAATGATTTAAAGAACATTTGAAAAACCACTCGGATAAAAACCTCAGATTCTAACGTGTTCCGGCACCCAAAATACCCGCGGGCCACGGCCCCACTGCGCAGGCGCAAAGGCAGACCTGGGCTTTCTCCCGAGGGCTTTGCATTTGGCGCGAAATCCCTTTCCGTGGGCGGGGCCCTGGGAGATCAATCAACTCCGTTCATTGGTCAGGTTTGGCGCGAAATCTCCGGTTCCTGCGTCACGATTGGTTCCAGCCGTGCCAGTCGGAAGAGGGGGCGGGGCGGAAGCGGCGGCGGCGCGCGAAAAGCTGCAGCGTCTGCAAAGAAGCGACTCGTGGCGGACGATCGTGCCGTAAGCGAGTTTTCGGCGCTAGATAAATATGGACCTCGCGGCGGCCGCGGAGCCGGGTGCCGGCAGCCAGCATTTGGAGGTCCGCGACGAGGTGGCCGAGAAGTGCCAGAAACTGTTCCTGGACTTCTTGGAGGAGTAAGTCGGCGAGCGCGAGGGGCCTCCCACGCCGCTAGCCTCCAGAACCCGCGGTATCTGGGCCGGGCGGGGCCGTATGGCCCGCGGGCGTTCGGGAACCTGGGGGTCGCACGCCCGGGAAGCGCCACTCCGCCCGCCCCCAACTTTAGGCTCCGAGCCCGGCGGCCGCGAGGAGCCTGGGACAGGCTGGGTGTTTTTTTCAGGACTAAAACCTATCTCGAGCCCTAAGACGCTCGTGCCCAGTGCTCAGCGCTTTGTTTCAGTCACTTGATGTTCATCACCCCGTGAGCCCGCTATTTGCACAGTTCCTGGTGACCAGCGCGGAAACCTGGGCTCGCTGAGGATAAGTAACTGGGCCGCTGGGTGCGGCTGGGTCGAGTGGGAGGCCGAACTGCCGTTGAGCCAGGTGCGGGGTGCGCCCAGGGCCCGGGCCACCCTCGCTTCCTGTGCTGATGAAAGTTTCAGCGTGAACTGTGGTCTGAAAGCTTAGCAGGGAACTGCCTAAAAAAAAAAAAAAGCTGCTGGAGCGCGGAGCCCTGCCCTGTGGAGTAGCTGACCGTATTCGTTGTTCTGGGTCCCTTGCTCCCCTCTTCCTCTGGCCTTCCTTTCCTTACCCTACCCCTCTTTTTTCTGTGGCTCTGGGCTCCTAGCCTCATAACCCCAGCCTCCCCCCTGACTTGCCTCACCCACCGGTTACTTTTCCGAGAGCAGATACACCACGGCCTCCAGCATGAAGGGTCAGCAGTTTGGAATGGCTTATGAAATTATTTTTATTGTAAAATATACATAACAAAGTTGACCATTTTAGCTATTTTTAAGTGTACAGTCCAGTGGCATTAAGGGCATTTACCTCGTCGTGCAGCCGTCAAACTGCATCTTCCAAACTGGCATTTCTGTGCTCATTAAACACAAACTCGCCTCCATTACCCCCTCCAGCCACCACTCTGCTTCCTTTCATTATGAGTTTGACCACTCTAGGTACCTCATATAAGTGGAATCGTATAGTTTGTCCTTTTGTGTCTGGCTTGTTTCACTTAGCATAATGTCTACAAGGTTCCTCTGCGAGGTAGCATGTGTCAGAATTTTCCTTTTTAAGGCTAAATAACATTGTACAGGTTGAGTATCCGTTTTCAGAAACGCTTGGGACCAGAAGTGTTTGGGATCTTGGATTTTTTTTTTTTTTTTTTTTCACATTTGGAGTATTTGCATTATACTTAACCAGTTGCATTCCTAATTTGAAATGCTCCAGTGAACATCATGTCAGCACTCAAAAGTTTTGGATTTTGGACTATTTTGTATTTTGGATTTTCAGATGAGGGCTGCTCAACCTGTATATATACTACATTTTGCTTATCCGTTCAATGGATGCAGGTTGATTCCACCTTTTGGCTATTGTGAATAATTCTGCTGTCTTATGAAATCTTGATATACTTAAAACCATAGTTTAATTTCTATTTCACTACCTGTGACAATATTACTGTCTGCCTGATAGCTCCTCCTTCAAAACCCAGCTAAAAATTCACACCTTTGTGAAACCTTGTACACCTTTTTGAGAGGCACTAACCCTTTCTTCCTTAGGCTCCCAGGGTTGTTTTTCATTTACCTCCGGCAGTGTGTTTACTCCAGCAGTGTATTTACCTCTCAGTCAAATCCCATCCTCAACTCTGCCTACCCACCACACCACATTACAAAGGTTCTTCAATAAATGTTCATTTCAACACATAATGTAAGTAAGTGCCTTTACTTTGCAGCTAGATGATAATGATGAGACAAATAATCCCTGTATGCTGTTTAAAAAAATGCCAACTCCCTGTCACAAAATCAACTGATTCACCATTGGTTGTGGAATAAAGTTTAAATTCTTCACCACTCTTTCCTGTTTGTCTTCCAAAACCAGCCTCAGTCATCATTCACACTTCTCCCCTATCTTCTCTGACTTAATCACATACTTGCAAACATCTATAATCAGTCACTTCACCACCTGTTTTTCTTTGAAATTTTTAACTCTTTCAGAAGCTGAATTCCAGTGCCACCTTTTACATGTATGATTCTTATAGATGTTCCTTCAGGCAGAATTAGTTTTTATTACCCTAGCACATTTCTTGTTCTTCTCATTAACAGGACCATTTTTCTTGTCTGTCCTCATTGTTTACATGTCTGACTCCCTAGACAGATGATGTTAGTTAACCCTAGAGCAGGCAGGAACAACACTGCCGTTTTCAGCCTCAGATACCACTGTCATAGGACTTTGCACATAGTTTAACAAATATTTTAAGGAGTCAGAACATGCTGTTGCTGTATTTGGAGGAGGAATTGATTTTTTTCTTAAAATTTTATCTGCATATTCTGTTTAAAGGAACAGAAAATAAATTTGTATGATATCCTGCTTGGGCTTTAGAAGGAAAAATACTAGCAGCTTTATTTGTTGTGCATGTTTCAATTTTCCTGAAGTCTTGGGCAGTGAAGCACCTCATTTCTGTGTATTCTTATTTCTATTCTGCTTCTTAAATCTGTCACTGATCAGCCTGGGCGCGGTGGCTCACGCCTGTAATCCTAGCACTTTGGGAGGCTGAGGTGGGTGGATCAGCTGAGGTCAGGAGTTCAAGACCAGCCTGGCCATCATGGTGAAACCCCCATCTTAAAAAAAATCTGTGACTAATCTATCATTTTGCAAATTCCCTACAGAAATGGAATCTTTGGGTTTAAGACTGAATTTCTTGGAACATTTTCCAATCTTGATTATACATGACAGTAATAAAATTATACATGACAGTAACAGTTAGCAGTTGTTTTGTTGGGTTTTTGTTGTTGTTGTTAGTTGTTGATTGAAAATGTTAAATCAAGAAATACTTAGTTTACTCTCATGCTGGGGGCGGGGGGGGGGGTTAAAAAAAAAATGAAAGGGCCGGGCGTGGTGGCTCAGTAATCTCAGCACTTTGGGAGGCTGAGGCAGGTGGATCACTAGGTCAGGAGATCAAAACCATCCTGGCCAACATGGTGAAATCCCCATCTCTACTAAAAAATGCAAAAAATTAGACAGATGTGGTGGCACGCACCTGTAGTCCCAGCTACTTGGGAGGCTGAGGCAGGAGAATCACTTGAACCTGGGAGGCAGAGGTTGCAGTGAGCTGAGATTGTGCCGCTGTACTCCAGCCTGGGTGACAAAAAAAAGGAAAGAAACTGGCTGTGTGTTTTGACTCACTATAATCCCAGCACTTTGGCAGGCTGAGGCAGGTGGATTGCTTGAGCCTAGAAGTTCAAGACTGGCCCGGGCAACATGGGAAAACCCCATCTTTACAAAAAATTCAGAAATTACCTGGGCATGGTGGCATGTACCTATAGTCCTAGCTACTCGGGAGGCTGAGGTAGGAGGATCATTGAGCCCCAGAGGTTGAGGCTGCAGTGGCTGTGATTGCACCACTGCACTCCAGCCTGGGTGACAAAGCAAGACTCTGTCTCAAAAAAAAAAAAAGTTAATTTAAAATCCAAACACCTACTTTTCCTATATTCCAGACATCGTTGTGCACATCACTTTTACAAGCATTCTCTCATTTAATCTTCACAGAAGTTTTATGAGATGACTTGAGGTCCTAATCTGTTTTTGTTTTTAAGAATAACAAAAGGATGTTTAGAGGATGTATTAGTCTGTTTTCATGCTACTGATAAAGACATACCTGAGACTGGGCAATTTACAAAAGAAAGAGGTTTAACTGGACTTACAGTTTCACATGGCTGGGGAAGCCTCACAATCATGGCGGAAGGCAAGGAGGAGCAAGGCACTGATGTCTTACATAGGTAGCATCAGCAAAGAGAGAGAGAGCTTGTGCAAAGGAACGCCTCTTTTTTTTTTTCTCTCACCTAGGCTGGAGTGCAATGGTGCAATCTCGGCTCACAGCAATTTCCACCTCCCAGGCTCAAATGATTCTCCTGCCTCAGCCTACCAGGTAGCTGGGATTACAGGTGCATACCACCACGCCCAGCCAATTTTTTTTGTTGTACTTTTAGTAGAGATGGATATCACTGTTAGCCAGGGTACTCTTGATCTGACCTCACAGTCTGCCCGCCTTGGCGTCCTAGAGTGCTGGTATTACAGGCATGAGCCACCACACCCGGTCGGAACTCCTCTCTTTAAAACCATCAGATCTCATGAGACTTACTTACTATCACGAGAACAGCACGGGGAAGACTTGTCCCCATGATTCAGTTACCTCCCACTGGGTCCCTCCCACAACATGTGGGAATTCAAGGTGAGATTTGGTTGGGGACACAGCCAAACCTTATCAGAGGGGATAAGTAACTTGCCCCGAGTTACAGAACTGCCAAACATGAGCCTGTCTGAGCCTAGTTGTTGAAGTTTAACCAGTATTCTGAATTATAAATCACTCAGGTTCTTGGTACTACCTGTGTCCTTAATCCAGTCATCTCACATGTACCTACAGGTTCCAAAGCAGCGATGGAGAAATTAAGTACTTGCAATTAGCAGAGGAACTGATACGTCCTGAAAGAAACACATTGGTTGTGAGTTTTGTGGACCTGGAACAATTTAACCAGCAACTTTCCACCACCATTCAAGAGGAGTTCTATAGGTATGGGTATATTAATCTTTACTTTGAATGGGAGTTGAAATCTGGGAAGCCAGCTCTTAGACTGTAAGTGTTCACTTGTGTAGCAGAAGGGCAGCTTTCACAGTTATTTCCCTCTGAGAAGAGGCCCTTTGGTACTACCAGTGGTCATTTTAGTACTGCTCTGAACTTCATGTAGGCCTTTGTGAAGCTGAACTTTTTTTTCCAAATACGTTGAAAATCTTTGCTTTCCATATAGTTTTCCCAAGGGAAAACAGTACTTACTAACTTTTGTGTCATTCCATTGATCCTTTTCCCCCGCAGGAATAGGTGTTTTTGTGGGTCCTGTTCTTGTTCTAGGGATGTCTTTACAGCATTGACGTTGTGATTCTTGTTCCCTTAAAGTTTACTTTTGTTTCCACTTATAAAAGTAATATGTATATATTGTAGAAAATTTAGAAAATAGAGAACAGTAGGGAGAATTAAATTGCTTGTACACTTGTAATCCCACCAACATCATTAGCAGGTCCACTACAACAAAGTTGCAGGAACTTTCCAAGTCTGCAAGTGCAGAGTTTTGTGTGGATCTTCTATTATATTTTTTTGATGTCTTTCTGTGTTTATGAAAGTACTCCATTTCATATAAAATTTCTTAAGATCATATTAATAGTTCTAATTGGTTTTTTTTTGTAGAAATACTGTTGTTAGACATTATATTTAATAGTAGGCTTTTGTTTTGAATTGTTATACAGCAAGAAACATCTTTGTACACAAGACTTTGTATCAAGATTAAATGAATGTGACAATCTGTAGAAATAGAATCAGGTTAAAATAAATTGTGGACAGTTGTGAAAGACAAAATCCAGGGATAAGGAGGCACAGTCTTGTTCATTTCTTGGTAGATTGGAAGATGGAGGATTTGTCTGGGTTTCTAGTCACAGCTGATAATCAAGAATAATTGGAGGGTTAAGTAAGCAACAGACTTTATTGTGAAAGTATGTAGCAGTAGAAGTTATAGTACTGACAAATGAGGGAGAGGTAGAAAATCAAGCCTGGTGATAGAAGCAGCTGTGCCATACCTTAATTAAGCCACAGTTTATTGTGAAAGCATGTAGCAGTAGAAGTTATAGTACTGACAAATGAGGGCGAGGTAGGAAATCAAGCCTGATGATAGAAGCAGCTGTGCCATTCCTCATGGACAAGCCAGGCAGCAGTTCTCTTTCCTGAGAGTAGTGCCTCTTTTAGAGGGCTTTCAGACCCCACTTTTTATTTTTTATTTATTTATTTTTGAGACAGAGTCTGACTCTGTCACCTAGGCTGGAGTGCAGTGGCGTGATCTCGGCTCACTACAACCTCTGCCTCTCAGGTTCAAGTGATTCTTCTGCCTCAGCCTCCCGGGTAGCTGGGACTACAGGCACATGCCACAATAACCGGCTAATTTTTGTATTTTTAGTAGGGATGGGATTTCACCATGTTAGCCAGGATGGTCTGGATCTCCTGACCTCATGATTTGCCCACCTTGGCTTCCCAAAGTGTTGGGATTACAGGCATGGGCCACCACGCCCAGCCCAGACCCCACTTTTCAAACAAACTAAGCTGTGGTAGCTATTAGAAACTTACATCAAAAGGACACATACACTTCACTCTCACCAGTCAAATGGAGCATTTTTGCCAGTTCGTTCTCACATTAGTACACAAATACTTCTCCTGTCCTCATCTATTTCTTATCAAACTAGCCAGGTATGGGGGCTCACACCTGTAATCCCAATACTTTGGGAGGCTGAGGTGGACAAATCACTTGAGCCCAGGAGTTTGAGACCAGCTGGACAGTACAGTGAAATCCTGTTTCTACCAAAAACCCCACAAAAATTAGCTGGGCATGGTGGTGTATCCCTTTAATGCCAGCTACTCAGCTGGCTGAGATGGGAGGATCACCTGAGCCTAGGGAGACTGAGCCTGCAGTGAGCTGTGACGGCGCCACTGCACTCCAGTCTGGGTGACAAAGTGAGATCCTGTCTCAGAATGAAACCAAATAAATAGACTAAGACTTGATACCTAAGTTACAAACAGCCCACAGAAAACACAGTATTCAGCATAATATCATCTTGGACAGAGGAATGGCCAACAGTGTGGATGCTATATGATTATTTAAATATAATAGATTAGGTCTGGTGTGGCATTTTATATTTAGTGTTTCTGTTTTGGTGGGATAGGAGAGAATTAAAAGAGGGTCCTAAACTCAGAATATAGAAGTATCCTGTTGTAACCAGATGAAATTCCTTAGTTTTGGCTATTGGTAGAAATGTAAAGGGAAGGAGGCCTTGGTAAACCTCTAAGGTATCAGTTGACTTTTTTGTTTTTCAGAGTTTACCCTTACCTGTGTCGGGCCTTGAAAACATTCGTCAAAGACCGTAAAGAGATCCCTCTTGCCAAGGATTTTTATGTTGCATTCGAAGACCTGCCTACCAGACACAAGTAAGAAACCCTTCTCTGGAAGAAAAGAAATTCAGATGGTATAGGTACCACTTAGCTGACGGTCAGAAAACTTGAGAGGTTGCCTTGATCTGCTATTAACTGGCTGTTTAACATTACACAAATCACTTTTACCTCACCGAGCCTCAGTTTCCTTATCTATGAAGTCTTTTGGCTTAGGTTTTCTACCTAAATCATGCAAAAAGCAGGTTTGTTGCTGTAAAATTAGTTTTTCATAATTGGTAGTCAGAATAATCATAAAATGAGTACTCATAAAATTGATGCTGTAAAATGTCAGGAGGAAAAAATAGTGGTTTGCATTCAGATTTTGTAGAAGGTTCTTTGTACAAAAGGAGTTTGTAGAGGAGTTATACCCAGTTATCCAGAAAGTTTAGTTTTGGAGAAATATATTTTCCTGTGGAGATGGGATTAGATGTAAATGAAGTAATGCAGATTCTTAGAATTATCATATTTTCAGGTGTCTTTTAGGGAAATTTGGGAGAAATTCTAGTAATTGATGAATCTTTGGAAATTTTTGTTAGTTTAAATACATGATTTTCAAACACCCCTTTAGCAGTTATTTTAAGAATATACTGGGTAAAATTGAAGTGATATTTTGAAAACTTAAACCACTAAAATTACTTTATAAAATTACCAAATTATTTCACATAATTGGTTTGTAAAGTAAAGGAAGTGTTTCTGAACTTTGTATACAAAACTTTTTCCCATGATAACTTTATTATGTAACATATGCCTTTTTTAAGAAATTGCAGGTAAGCAAAAAAGTATTTGCATATAAAACAAAAATAGGATCATTCTGTTTTATAATTTTAATTTTCATTTTTTTGGTGTCCTTTATTTCATTTCTATTTATTCATTTATGTATTTTGTTCTGGATGCACATACATCATATAATTTAGGAATGGATACGTTGACTAAATGGTTCTTATAGAAGAGTGCAAAGAATACATCATCTCTTGAATTTTTTTTTAAGCATAAATTATCATTGAATGCCCTCTCACTAAAATGGAAAGATTCTTAGTTAGGAGATGAATGTTTACTAATGGGACAGTTGTCTTTAAACAGGATTCGAGAACTCACCTCATCCAGAATTGGTTTGCTCACTCGCATCAGTGGGCAGGTGGTGCGGACTCACCCAGTTCACCCAGAGCTTGTGAGCGGAACTTTTCTGTGCTTGGACTGTCAGACAGTGATCAAGGATGTAGAACAACAGTTCAAATACACACAGCCGAACATCTGCCGAAATCCAGTTTGTGCCAACAGGAGGAGATTCTTACTAGATACAAATAAATCAAGATTTGTTGATTTTCAAAAGGTATTTGTTAGCATCTGTTTAAATCACAATCTGCCTATGGTAATAATTCACTTCTAGGCCCTTGCAATAGCTTATTTAGATAATGTTCAACTCAATTTTTTTTGTTTTGTTTTGAGATGGAGTTTTGCTCTGTCGCCCAGGCTACAGTGCAGTGGCATAATCTCAGCTCACTGCAACCTCTGCCTCCCAGGTTCAAGCGATTCTCCTGCCTCAGCCTCTCTAGTAGCTGGGACTACAGGCGCATGCCACCATGCCTGGCTAATTTTTTGTATTTTTAGCAGAAACGGAGTTTCACCAGGTTAGCCAGGATGGTCTCGATCTCCTGACCTCGTGATCCTCCCACTTTGGCCCCTCAAAGTGCTAGATTACAGGCGTGAGCCTGGCCATAAACTCAATCTTTATATAAGTTAAGCGTCATCAAAATGACTACAAATTTAAGCCCAAAACTCTTAACATAAATTGTTAATTGTTAGTATATACATCTGTTTTAACCTTTAATAACTGGGATTAGAGGTTCCTTCATACTGACAAGATGTATATGTCAAAGAGTAAATGGTATCTAGGTTGTTATTATGAACTGGAGTTAAGAAAACTTGGAAGAAGTAGCAGTCTTACAGATTTCCATTTGCTGCATTGAAAGGAGGAAAGCATGAATAGAAGGATAGGCTAGGTTGGAAGCAGTGAGGATTATCATAATTGAAGTAAAGGAGCCAAATTGGAGATCATCTGCGAGACAATTTGTTATAAGACCTGGCGGTACTTGGATCCCTAAATCTTAGGCTGAGAAGTTTGAGCCTATCTTTTTTTTTTTTGAGACGGAGTCTTGCTCTGTTGCCCGGGCCGGAGTGCAGTGGTGCGATCTTGGCTTGCTGCAGTCTCCACCTCCTGAGTTCAAGCGGTTCTCCTGCCTCAACCTCCTGAGTAGCTGGGATTACAGGCTCGTGCCACCAAGCCCAGCTAATTTTTGTATTTTTAGTAGAGATGGGGTTTCACCATGTTCATGAGGCTGGCCTCAGCCTCCCAAAGTGCTGTGATTACAGACGTGAGCCATTGTGCCTGGTCTAGTTTGAGCCTATCTTAATAAGCAATGGGAATATATTGGGAAGGTTGGGTTTTTTTGCTTGGTTTTGTTTTTTAAAGGAAACTAAGTAAATCAGTGATGGATTTAACAGAGGGTAATAGGCAGTTTTAGTTACCTGGGCAAGAGGTGATGGATGGCAGTAGTAAGAATAAAGAGGAAGTCTCGGGCAACGTGTTTTCCACGCTTACGTTGGTCCCCTAGACCCATGCTGTAACTTAAAAAAAAAAAAATGAAGGGGAACTCTCAAATTTCAGCAGGACTTAATTTTATGGGGCATATAAAAAGGAAAGAAAAGTTAAAGCAGCTCAAGTATGGAATAATTATCAGATGAATTTAATATTACTTATTTTACTCTGACAGTCATTCTCCTTATTTAGTTTTCTTGTATTAACCTGGTAGCTTGTAAGATGCACGTATTCTACCAACAGCTTTGGGTAGGAGCTGCCTTGTTTTATAAAGTATGAGTCTAGATTTTGGTCTTATTTTAGGGGGGGAAACACAACTGTATGAAGGACACTCTTGACAATTAAGACATTTGAAGACAGACTAGATAATAGAAGATAGGTAATTTGATAAAATTAAATATTTTTTAATTCTCTTGGTTTTGATAATGGTATTATAACATAAAGTATTGTCTTTATTTATTTTTTTTAAGATGGGGTTTCACCATGATGGCCAGGTTGGTCTTCAACTCCTGACCTCAGGTTATCCACCCACCTCGGCCTCCCAAAGTGCTAGGATTACAGGCGTGAGCCACTGCGCCCGGCCAGATTGTCTTTATTCTTAGAGATGAATGCTAAAATATTTAGGTGTGAAGTTTCTTGAGGTTTACAACTTCGTTCAAATATATAGTAAAAAAGAAAAAAACTGTATATGTAAATAATGTTAGCAGTTCTGTTGAAGCAGAGGGTATAAAAGATATATTTGAAATTTTACATAAAATTTCCTTAAAGCTTAGGGGAAGATGGAACATAGAACAGATATTTAGAGTCATTTTCAACAAAGAGGGGGAAAAAAACTTTTTTAATGAGAGTGAAAGTGAAGTTTTTTCCCCCTTTTCTCTGCTGCTTGAATCAGCATGAAGTTTTTAAATGATATAATCTCTTGCCAAATTGAACTATTTGACTAAAAGGAGTTTTAGAGTAGATACTTTTTAGGATGAATGTTGATACATGTGAAAAGTCTGCTGACGGCTCAGATAGTTTAGAATATATCAGTATTTGTGTTTTTTAATTTAGATTGTATGGCATCTGAAGGGGATCGCTTCTCATTCTTGGTTGTTTGTCTTTGTTACAGGTTCGTATTCAAGAGACTCAAGCTGAGCTTCCTCGAGGGAGTATACCCCGCAGTTTAGAAGTAATTTTGAGGGCTGAAGCTGTAGAGTCAGCTCAGGCTGGTGACAGGTGTGACTTTACAGGGACACTGATCGTTGTGCCTGATGTCTCCAAGCTTAGCACACCAGGTCAGTTGTCTGTTGCTCAGATTTAACAAATTCTCAGTTACCTAAACTGCAGAGTATAGCTTCCCACATCTTCATTGTCTTCTTTTTGGCTGCCAATCAGAAGCTGAGCAAGGAAGTGTGATGAGAATAAAAACAAATTGGTTTTGCCACAAATGGTGCTATTCTGAAAGTTTTCAAGGCTTAAGTGAAGTCTTTGGATTTATACTTTCATTTATTTGAGCAATTTTGATGTTCAGCACCTTTAATGTTTAAGTTGTGAAATACCCTATCATTCTGTTTCAGGAGCACGTGCAGAAACTAATTCCCGTGTCAGTGGTGTTGATGGATATGAGACAGAAGGCATTCGAGGACTCCGGGCCCTTGGTGTTAGGGATCTTTCTTACAGGCTGGTCTTCCTTGCTTGCTGTGTTGCACCAACCAACCCAAGGGTAAGTTGTTTTTAGGTTTTTGTGTGTTTTTGAAACAGAGTCTCTCACTCAGGCTGGAGTGCAATGGCAAAGTCATGGCTCACTACAGCCTCTACTTCTGGGCTTAAGCGATCCTACCACCTCAACCTCCTAGGTAGCTGGGATTATAGGTGCACAGTTAAAAAAAATTTTTTAGAGATGAGATCTTGCTCTTAAACATGCTGGCCAACAGTGAGTCTCAGTAGAATGACAGCTTAAGAAAGACCTACCCTTAGGCTGCCACAAAGTGATAGGATTATGTCTTTCTGATCTTGAAAAAAAAATGTCTTATTTGATGTCTTACGTAAGAGCTCAATGCTTTACGTGCAGTGGTACAAATTATCCACGCTGCTTTTAAGTTTCACAGTTCCTCTGTTATACTTCTGGAGGAAATACAAATAAAAAGATTTAGTAATCTGGGAAGTAAATTTCTAAGAATGGTGAACCCTGGGCAGTATCATTCAGTTAACCTGATTCTGTGTCATAAATGAGAGTTTAGAAAATAGTTCAGTGTTGGAAAAAGGGAGTGAACATAATCTGTTATTTTATTTGCATCTTTATGTCAGTGATGAACATTCTACTCATCTCTTGAGCATTCACATTGTTTTAAATATAAAACAGTGGTGGTAGCTTTTTTTTCTTTTTCACTCACTGGACAAATGACAAACCCTTAAGTGTCTTCGTTAACTGAGGGCTTACTAGTTTGGGGAATTTATTTTATTATTATTTTTTAATTTACAGGCAATAAATTGTGAGGTTGACTTCCCATGCTATGTTGTGTTTGTAATGAAGTTTCTTCTCCTTTACACTGTTTTGATTGCTTCTATACTAATAATTCTTCCTTTGTTCTCTATGCTTAGTTTGGAGGGAAAGAGCTCAGAGATGAGGAACAGACAGCTGAGAGCATTAAGAACCAAATGACTGTGAAAGAATGGGAGAAAGTATTTGAGATGAGTCAAGATAAAAATCTATACCACAATCTTTGTACCAGCCTGTTCCCTACTATACATGGTAAGAATTCCATTCCATCCGTAGCATAAACTTGAAATCAAAATAATGATTATAAATAGCCACAAATGATTTCTTAAAGCATGTAAATTAGACCATGAAAGTTTTTAGTGAGTCTAAAAGAGGTCTTCTACAAAAGGACAGGTACATGATTTCACTTATACAAGGTACCTGTAATATGCAAATTCATAGAGACAAGGTAGGATAGAGGTTATCAGTGGCTGGAGAAATGGGAGAAATGAGTTATTTAATGGATAAAGTTGCTATTTGGGATGATGACAAAGTTCTGGAAAGGTATAGTGGTGACAGTTATACAAAATAATGGACTGACTGCCACTGAACTGTACACTGAAAAATGGTTAAAATGATGAGTTTATTAAGTATTTTTATCACAGTTTTTTTAAGAAGAAAGGTTATTTTGTCATCTTATTTCCTGGCCTTGTGACAGAACTGCACTTAAGTGTATTTCAATATGATAGACTAGTCTCCTGGCCTTTTGTTGTTGTTTTGCGTGCATGTGCGTGTGTGTTTTGAAGAGACAGGGTCTTGCTATGTTATCTAGGCTGAAGCAGTCCCTCCTGGGCTGAAGCAGTCCTCCTACCTCCAGCCTCCCCAGTAGCTGGGATTACAGGTGTAAGCCACCACACTTGCTTGGCTCTTGTATCTTTTTTTTTCTTTTGAAACAGAGTCTTGCTTTGTTGCCCAGATTGGAGTGTAGTGGCGTGATCTTGGCTCACTGCAACCTCCACTTCCTGGGTTCAAGTGATTCTCCTGCCTCAGCCCTCCCAAGTAGCTGGGATTACAGACACATGCTCCCATGCCCGACTAATTTTTGTATTTTTAGTACAGATGGGATTTTTGCCATGTTGGCCAGGCTGGTCTCGAACTACTGGCCTCAAGTAATCCATCTGCCTTGGCATCCCAAATTCTGGGATTACAGGGGTGAGCCACTGCACCCGGCCCTTTTTTTCTGTAGTCAGAGAAGTTTTGTTTGTGGAATGAGTTTTTAATTTTCTACCTTTTTTGTTTTGTTTTGTTTTTGAGACAGGGTCTCACTCTGTTGCCCAGGCTGGAGTGCAGTGGCAGTGAACATGGCTCATGACAGCCTCAACCTCCTGGGCTTAAGTATTTCCCCACCACAGTCCCCATATTAGCTGGGACTACAGATGCCACCATGCCAAGCTAATTTAAAAAAAAATTTTTTTATTTAGAGATGGGGTTTCAACCATGTTGCCTGGGCTGGTCTCAAACTTCTGGGCTCAAGCAGTCCTCCCTCCTTGGCCTTCCAGAGTGCTCAGATTACAGGCATGAGCCACCACACTCAGCCCAATTTTCCACGTTAAGGAATGCCTTGTGTAAATTTGCATAGCACTTTGTTGATGGAGTTCACAGAGTCGATAATTCCACAGAAAAAGGTTTCTTTCAATAGCACAGTGTTCTTTTTAAAGAAAATTACACTTTTCCTTCTTGGATTTATGAACTAAGCAGCTGTAAATTGTATTCAGCATCTTATTTAATCCACATGAATTCAGTTAACGTATTCAGTGCTGGTCACTGTAGGAGTTAGAAAAGAAGTATTATGAACCATTTCCTCAAACTCTTGACAGAACTATGAGAACAGCCATTAAAAAGGACTAGCAAATGTGGTAGGCTTTGGTGGACATAGTTCATTTATCAGGAGAGAGAGCTAAGGCATTGGGTAAGGTTTTGTGTAGGAAGTAGGACTCATGGACAAGTAAAGGCTCTTAGGATGGTGAGCACTGGCATCTGTGACATTTGTGGTGTAGGAGAAAACATTCGAACTGTGGTTTAGGTGCCTAAGTTCACAGAGCAAGAACCAAGATCAGAGCCAGATATTATTACTCCAGTTTTATGCCTTGCTTTAGCTGACTTTACCTTTTAGTTAGTAAACATGCCTTTATCGTTTCCTCTGAAAGTGTTTAACTTCATGTTGAAAAATTAGTTTTTCATGTATGGTTTCTTTTCAGGCAATGATGAAGTAAAACGGGGTGTCTTGCTGATGCTCTTTGGTGGCGTTCCAAAGACAACAGGAGAAGGGACCTCTCTTCGAGGGGACATAAATGTTTGCATTGTTGGTGACCCAAGTACAGCTAAGAGCCAATTTCTCAAGTAAGCGTTTGCCTGATAATAGCATAGCAGGAAAAAGTGTACATAGTTCCCAGGCTTGCTATGCTACCAAGGATGCAGTTAGTACTGCTTTACTAGGAGTGTAAATTATGACTATGGTGACTATATAATTCTAATAGATTAAATATTACCTTTCAGCTAGGATATGGCAACATTTTAGTTGTTTAGAATAGGGGAAAATTGCCTGTAATACCAATCTCACATTGAACTTTTTAGTGTTTGTATATCTTTGTATAAAAGTCTTTGAATATGTGAATTATGTATTTTCATTGTTGTAAATCACATTGTACATACTTGTGATTTTAATTTCCCCTAAACAATTTTTTCTTGTTTCTTTATGCTTGGGAAAATCTCATGAGTTTGTCATTTTCACAATTGTCTTTTTTTGTTGGTATACTATAGCTTACAAAATCATTTTCTTAGCCCTGTTAAATAGTTGAACAGGATAGTTTGTTATAATAATTACTGATACAGATACAGTGAACATCGTGATGTTATATACATTTTTGTTTGTTTCCTCTGGCTAAATTGCTAGATACAAGATTGTTGAGACTAAGAATACAAATATTTGTAAGGTTTTAAAACAGGACATACTTTCCAAAGGGAATTTTACACTAACTTTGTCAGCATAAACACTATTTTTGCCTACTTTTAGAAGCTATAATAAATACTTGGTTGCTTTCAAACTTTTAAGAAACTTGGGACCCAAAATAAAAGCAACCCCAGTTTCTGAGCACCTGCCATATTCAGTGCTATGTATGTGTTATGTCTTACTCTAGCAGTACCCAGACAGGCATGTGTATTATACCCTCTTTTTTTCAGGGAGTCAAAACCTCTCCAAGCCCGTGAGAAATTTACCCACTTTCTTATAGGTGAAAGATGACACTGAGCCATGAATACTAAAATTCAGATAAGGTGGCCTGCAAAATGTGTACTTCATAATACATCAAGCTGCCTTTTATTTGTTTTGGAAATTTGTAACATAGTACCATTTTAGAATATTGAACATTTTTAGTTGGTTTGGAGTTTTATGATTAAATATTTCTTTTGAACATATCACGAACTGAGTTTTAGATTTTAAGATAGGAGGCCTATGTTACAAGGGATTTTTTTTTCCTTTTCATTCTCTCTCAAAAAAAAAAGATATAATACAGTGTTGCCTCTGGTAACAGTATCATGTGGTATGTGACAGTCTTAGTGAATTCTATAGCATTTTCTATGTGTAAGGTGTGTATATAGTGATGGTTGGCGTATCCAATCTGGCTGCCTTTTTTTCTTGCCTAATTGCCCTTGATTAGAGTCATCAGTATAATATTGAATAGAAGTGGCAACAGCAGACATCCATGTTTTGTTCTTGATATTAGGGACAAAACTTAAGCCTTTCACCTTTAAATATGATGTTATCTGTGGGTTTTCATAGATGTCCTTTGTCAGATTAAAGAAAAAACCCTTTATTTATTAGGCTTAGGAAAATCTTGTCTATTCCTGGTTTGTTTGGTTTTTATAATGAAAGGGTGTTGGATTTTGTCATATGCTTTTTTTGCATCGGTTTAGATGGTCATGTAGTTCTCTTATTAATTTAACGTGTTAATTGATTTTAGATGTTAAATCAATATTGCAGTTCTGGAATAAGCCCTGCATCTAGTTTTGTTTTGTTTTGGTTTTGTTCGTTTCTTTGATACAGAGTCACTCTTGTCACGTAGGCTGGAGTGCAGTGGTGCGATCTCAGCTCACTGCAACCTCCACTTCCCAGGTTCAAGTGATTCTCCTGCCTCAGCTCCCAAGTAGCTGGGATTTATAGGCATCTGCCACCACACCCAGCTGATTTTTGTATTTTTAATAGAGATGAGGTTTCACCATGTTGACCAGGCTGGTGTTGAACTCTTGACCTCAGGCAATTCACCTGCCTTGGTCTCCCAAAGTGCTGAGATTACAGGTGTTAGCAAGTGTGCCTGGACCTGTTTTATTTTTAATTGGAAGGCCTTCTGATAGATAATTGTTGCTGTTTATTACTATTAAAGACCTTTAAAATTGATGTTTTAGGCTGGGCAGGGTGGCTCATGCCTGTAAATACAAAAGTTAGCCGGGCAGGGTGGCAGGCACCTGTAATCCCAGATATTCGGGAAGCTGAGGCAGGAAAACTGCTTGAACCCAGATGGTGGAGGTTGTAGCGAGCTGAGATGATACCACTGCACTCCAGCCTGGATGACAGAGCAAGACTTCATCTCCATTTTTTTTAAAAATTGATGTTTTTCTCAGGTATTAACTTCATCTTCCATTTGACATGAATGGATTTAAGTCTGTTTGAAAAGGTGAAGGAGGCCAGGTGCAGTGGATCACTTGAGGTCTGGAGTTCTAGACCAGCCTGGCCAACATGGTGAAACCCCATCTTTACTGAAAATACAAAATTTAGTTGGGCATGGTGGCACACTCTGGTAAGCCCAGCTACTCGGGAGACTGAGGCATGAGAATTGCTTGAACCTGGGAGGTGGAGGTTGCAGTGGGCTGAGATTGTGCTACTGCACTCCAGCCTTGGTGATAGAGCGAGACTTCATTTCAAAAAAAGCAAAGCCAAAGGAGATAAGCCTTCCCATTTAGTCTGTGGCACGTGTCTTTATGAATTGCTTAAGCTCAATGCCATTCTCAGATGTTACTTCAGTAGTTTATACTCTTCTGCTGATTTTCTTGGGAAGGGTGCTGTATAGTCACATATTAATAAGTCTTTATGTGATAACCTTCAACAGGCATGTGGAGGAGTTCAGCCCCAGAGCTGTCTATACCAGTGGCAAAGCATCTAGTGCTGCTGGCTTAACAGCAGCTGTTGTGAGAGATGAAGAATCTCATGAGTTTGTCATTGAGGCTGGAGCTTTGATGTTGGCTGATAATGTAAGAACATTTTATACTCTTCAGTATAAAGAAGTCAGAATGCCCTGTATTCTATCAGTAAAGTCCCATAAGTTACCATTAAAAAGATGTCCTTAAAAACAGCTTTCTCAGCCAGGCACGGTGGCTCATGCCTGTAGTCCCAGTACTTTGAGAGGCCAAGGTGGACAGATCACCTGAGGTCAGGAGTTCAAGATCAGCCTGGCCAACATGGTGTGAAACCCATCTCTACTAAAAATACAAAAATTAGCCAGGCATTGTGGTGGGTGCCTGTGGTCTGAGCTACTCAGGAGGCTGAGGTGGGAGGATTACTTGAGCCAGGGAGACAGAAGCTGCAGTGAACCAAGATTGCACCACTACTCCAGCCTGGGTGACAGCAAGACTCTGTCTCAAAACAAAAAAGCCCAGCATTTTTTAATAAATCAGTTTTCTTCAATTAGAATTTAAAATTGTCATAATTGAATGGCATGTTCTGAGCTCCTAGAGTGTGTTACCTGTCCTGAGCATGTGTGGTCGCTGCGACTAGTTAGATCAGTAGATGTGTATAAGTTGCAGGTATAAAAGTCAATCCTGAGTTGACACAAGGTTTTGATGTTGAGTAAAAGTACAGTAAGTGTATATTTTTAGTTATGCTCTTAGTTTTAAGTCAATTGTATGGTTCTTCCTAGCTGTATGATCTGTTGAATTATTTTCCTTAGAAAAGGGAATTAAGAATGTTCATTTACCTATCTTCTACTTGTTTGGAGAATAGAAGAGTCCCTGTGATAGCAAACTTTGTGAGTTTACATGTAATTTTCCATCTGAAAGGCGGTTGTTATTTTTGTTTTGCTTTGTTTTTTTGAGAGAGGCTGGAGTAGTGGCACAATCTCAGCTCACTGCAACCTCCACCTCCTGGGTTCAAGCAATTCTCCTGCCTCAGCCTCCCGAGTAGCTGGGACTACAGGCGTACGCCAGGAGGCCAGCTAATTTTAGTATTTTTAGTAGAGACGGGTTTTCACCATGTTGGCCAGGCTGGTCTCAAACTCCTGACCTCAGGTGGTCTGCCTTCCTCGGCCTCCCAAAGTACTGGGATTACAGGCATGAGCCACTGTTCCTGGCTGTTGTCTTTTAAGAGACAGGGTCTTACTCTGTCACCCAAGCTGGAGTCTAGTCGCAATCATAGCCCACTATAACCTCAAATGCCTGGTCTTAATTAAGTGATCCTCCTGCCTCGGCCTCCCAAAGTGCTGGGATTACAGGTATGAGCCATTGCACCCAGCCTGAAAGACAGCTTCTTAGCTAGATTTGTTTGGTTACAGGGTGTGTGTTGTATTGATGAATTTGATAAGATGGATGTGCGGGATCAAGTTGCTATTCACGAAGCTATGGAACAGCAGACCATATCCATCACTAAAGCGGGAGTGAAGGTATGTGTATCTACCTCTGTTTTGCTGCATCATCCATAGCCTTGCAGATTAATGCAGTACTAGAGAAGTTCACCTGGATAAAATTTATTACTTAAACATGTAATGCTGTTCATTAAAATGGAAAATACAACCCTGAGAATTATTTGTTCCAACTGTAAATGTTGTTTAGAGTACTGTATAAATGTATTAGCTGTGATAGAGAGTAGAAGAAAATGTCCATGAACAAAGCTTCTATTTTCTTTGGTAAAGTATGCACCAATTATAACAAAAATACCAAAGATCAGCAGATTGATTGTATATGTATATATTTATTTATTTTGATTAACAGATTATTTAAATGAAAATAGGTATGATAGTATAACCAACACTAGGGAGAATCTAAACTTTAAAAGCTACAGATTCAGGTAGTTAAGAAAAATTTAAGCAGTACACAGTTGTAAATTGAAAAGACAACTCTTTCCCTGTGACTCCCAGCAGCAGTAGATACTTAAGAGGTATCTAATGGGTAAAAAGGAATTTGAGGAGGGGAAAAAAAGGCATCTTTTGATTTTGTGCCCCTTTTAGGAATATTTTTTACATAAATAAGCATAATACTGAGTTTCATTTTTGCTGGTTTAACTTCATAATTTTATTTTGGCAATCTTTGTACCAGCACATAGTGGATCAACTTTGGTTTTTTATTACTGTCCCATATTCAATTGTATATACCACAGCTCGATTCTTTAGATTCCTATTGAGTGACATTTGGTTCATTTTCAGTGTTTTGTATTACAAACAAAATTGTAGTAAACATCCTTGAACACAACATCTTGTACTTAGTTGTAAGATAAATTTCTAACAAATTGATGTTAACGGTGTGTGCATCATACCACCAAAACCACATAGGAGTTCCTGTTTATGTGAAAAAGGATATCTCCTTATTTTGGTTTTCATTTAGTTAATTATGGGTGAGATTAAACATTTTGTTGTATGTTTATTGGCTGATGTCTTTGTAAACCTGTCAAAATTCTTTCTTTTGTGGTCAGGCTACTCTGAATGCCCGGACGTCCATTTTGGCAGCAGCAAACCCAATCAGTGGACACTATGACAGATCAAAATCACTGAAACAGAATATAAATTTGTCAGCTCCCATCATGTCCCGATTTGATCTCTTCTTTATCCTTGTGGATGAATGTAATGAGGTAACCCCATAAGCTTCCTTTTTTATTTCCAGTTTTAGTTATCGAGTGAGACAAGGCTGGAGAATACACTGCTCAACAGCTGGTGCATGTGTGCGCACTAGCCTTTGATTTCCCTCAGGGAGGCACATGATCGGGCAGAGGGTTTAGTAAGCAACTCAAAGTCATTTGAATTGCCATTCTACTTAATTGTGTTGAAGAATATTAAGTTTTCGGGTTTTATTAGTATTTGTTTCTCAAAAGAAAAGGAAACAAGTTACAGGTAACTTTCAGCTACACTTTTTCTTTTCTTTTTTTTTTTTTTTTAAACAGTGTCTCACTGGAGACAGGGCTGGAGTACAGTGGTACAGTCTTAGCTTACTGCAACCTCCACTTCCCAGGTTCAAGTGATTCTTATGTCTCAGCCTCCCAAGTAACTGGGATTACAGATGTGTACCACCACGCCTGGCTACTTTTTCTATTTTTAGTAGAGACAAGGTCTTGCCATGTTGGCCAGGCTGGTCTCGAACTCCTGGCCTTAAGTGATCCACCTGCCTCAGCCTCCCAATGTGCTGGGTTTGTAGATGTGAGCCACTGTGCCTGGCCTCAACTACACTCTTAAGATTTTAATACAATATCTTATTTTGTTTGTTGGGCTTTTATTTTATTTTTTAGTCACCTTGAAAAAAACTGGGATGCCAAAGAAATTTCTTTTTTTTAATTTTTAATCATGAGTCATTTACCTTCCTATTTTTTCCTGTGAAGTTGTTAAATGTATTTTACCTTTTTTTTCTTAATTTTAATATTGAGTGAAAAAATGTATATTTACTTGGATTCTGATGTTAATTATTAGTTATTTGTACTTAGACTTAAATATTTAACAGTGCACCTCAGATGTGCACAGAACTATAAAATGACAGTTTGTAGGAACTAATATTTTAGGCTGTACTTTTTAAATCACTGAGCACGGAGGTTCTACATTTTATTGGGTTACGATGCACAACTATTTATTCCAGTCGAACTTCGTTATCTAAATAAAAGCAGCCTTTCATGTTGTGAGTGTTTGGAGGGCTTGGGTTTTTATTTATTTATTTTTTAAAGACAAAGTCTCACTCTGTCACCCAGGCTAGAGTATAGTGCCACAATCATAGCTCACTGTAGCCTCAATCTCCTGGTTTCCAATGGTCCTCCTGCCCCAGCCTCCCAAGTAGTTAAGACTACAGGTGTGTACCACCACGCCTGGTTAATTTTTTCATCTTTTTGTAGCAACAACAAGTTCAAGACCCACGCTGGTCTTGAATCCTGGCTTTAAACCATCTTACCACCTCAACCTCCTGAGTAGCTGAGATTATAAATCTCTGCCATCACACTGGGTTTGGTTTGGTTTGTTTTTTTTTTTCATTTTTTTTCCCCTTCACAATATAGAGACATATTTAACCACCAGATAATTGAGAGTTGTCCCATTTTCATAAATTTATGTTTGTTCATGATTCATTAAAGTAGCTTTAGTAGCAGATCAAGATATAAACCTTTACAAGATCAGTTTGTAAACCTTTAAAACATTTGAGGAGATTTTTTTCAAAAACTTTTTTGTTTTGTTTTTGAGACAAGGTCCCACCAAAACTTTTTTGTTTTGTTTTGTTTTCACACGGAGTCTCACTCTATCACCCAGGTTGGAGTGCAGTGGCATGATCTCAGCTCACTGCAGCCTCCGCCTCCCAGGTTCAAATGATTCTTCTGCCTTAGCCTCCTGAGTAGCTGGGATTACAGGTGTGTGCCACCATGCCTGGCTAATTTTTTGTATTTTTAGTAGAGATGGGGTTTCACTGTGCTGGCCAGGCTGGTCTTGAACTCCAGACCTCAGGTGATCTGCCTGCCTTGGCCTTCCAAAATACTGGGGTTATAGGCATGAGCCACCGCGCCCAGCTTGTTTTGTTTTTTAGACAGGGTCCCACTCTTTCCTGCAGTGGCACGATCATGGCTCACTGCAGCCTTGACCTCCTGGACTAATGCAATCCTCCCACCACAGCTTCCCAGTAGCTGGGATCATCGGTGTGCATGATAATGCCTGGATAATTTTTGAATTTTTTGTAGCAACAGGATTTTGCCATGTTGCTCAGGCTAGTCCCAAACTCCTGAACTCAAGCAATCTACTCACCTCAGCCTCCCAAAGTGTTGGAATTACAGCCGTGAACCACTGTCTCTGGCCAAAAGGCCTTTTCTTTTATTTATTTTTGAGGTGAAGTGTCACTCTGTTACCCCGGCTGGAGTGCAGTGGTGCAATCTCAACTCACTGTAGCCTCCACCACCCAGGTTCAAGTAATTCTCCTGCCTCAGCCTCCCAAGTAGCTGGGATCACAGTCGTGCACTACTACAGCTGGCTAATATTTGTATTTTTCGTAGAGATGGGGTTTCACTGTATTGGCCAGGCTGGTATTGGACTCCTGACCTCAGGTGATCTGCCTGCCTCAGCCTCCTAAAAGTGCTGAAATTACAGGCGTGAGCTACCACACCCAGCCTGTTTTATTTATTTATTTTGAGACAGAGTCTGGCTCTGTTGCCCAGGCTAGAGTGCGGTGGCGTGATCTCAGTTCACTGCAACCTCTGCCTCCTGGGCTCAAGCCAGCCTCCCAGCTAAGTCTCCTGAGTAACTGGAACTACAGGTGCAGGCCACCATGCCCAGCTAAGTTTTGTATTTTTTGCAGAGACATCAGAGTTTTGCCATGTTACCCAAGCTGGTCTTGAACTCCTGAGCTCAAGCTATTTATCAGCCTCAAGATGCTTAGATTACAGGCATGAGCCACTGTGTCCAGCCCAAACAACTTTTTAATTAGAAATAATTTCAAACTTACAGAAAAGTTGCAAGAAATAGAATAGTTCATAGAACATTCATATACCCTTTACCTGATTCACATATTAACATTTTACCCTGTTTGCTGTATTACTTTACTGTTTCTATATGTTTGCACACTTTTTTCCTGAACCATTTCAGAGCAAGTTGCATATTTTGAGGCTTTTTCCCCCCAATATTAATGACAATTCTGGGATGATTATCTTCAAAATTTAGTGACTAAGAACACAGTCTCTGAAGCTAGACTATTCAAATCCTGGCTCCACTACTTACTGTGACCTTGGATAAATTACTTAACCTTCCTGGGTCTCAATTTGCCCATGTTTAAAATGGGGATACTATCATTTACCTAATAAGGTATTTGTGAGGATTGTGTAAGTTAATACTTCTAAAACATGCTTATGACAACAGTGTTCGATATACTGAGGGCCTTATAAATATTAGTTCTGCTATACTTTTTGTTGTTTTGGTTTTGAGACAGGGCTTACTCTGTTGCCCAGGCTGGAGTGCAGTGGTGCAATCATGGCTTCACTGCACCTTCAACCTCCTGGGCTCAAACGTTCCTCCTGCCCCAGCCTCCTGAGTAGCTGGGACTACATGTGTACAGCACCATGCCCAGCTCATTTTTTTGTTTTTTATTTTTTGTAGAGACAGGGAGGGTATCACTTTGTCACCTAGACTGGTCTCAAGCTATCCTCTCACATCAGTCTCCAAAAGTGTTGAGATTACAAATGTGAGCCACTGCGTTTTACCCTACTATTGTTTTTAAAGTCAGTTAATTCCTTCGGGTATAGTTATAGAGTGGGGCATTAGTATGCATTTAAAAGTTTGATTTTAAGTCCAAGTTCCCAAACTTTGATCAGATACTTGGTATCCATTAATACTTCTTTAAGTGGCATATTAGAGCTGTCTTTGGCTATAAGCAATTTCTTGTTGCCTGGGATAGTCTGGAGTAAATACTGCTGTGACTATCAAAGTGATTTTCTTGTTTTGAATTAGGTTACCGATTATGCCATTGCCAGGCGCATAGTTGATTTGCATTCAAGAATTGAGGAATCAATCGATCGTGTCTATTCCCTTGATGATATCAGAAGGTATCTTCTCTTTGCAAGACAGTTTAAACCCAAGGTAACCTACCCTTTTGCACTTGGATAAGGTATAATGGATATATTAAAATGGAATTTAAATTAGTGTGTTATATGGAAATTAACTGAACCTGTCATCTACCTTAATTCCTATATTTTACAACTTTATTTTTTCTGGAACTGCAGTTTTTTTTTTTTTCAGAGGGCTGAGAAAGGGAACTTTTAAAAAAAATCTGAATAATTCCATTATTTGTTTGGTGGTAATAAAAAGATTTTTATGAGAGAAGAGTTTTGGATAACTGGATAATCTAGGACATTATTTCAAACATTACTAAGAACCTTAAAATTGTTTATGTGCCTAAATCAATAGTCTACTGAATAGTCTTGAATCTTTCTTTGAGGGAAAAATATTGGATTTCTCTAGCCCATTATGATGAATATGAATTACCGTATTACAGTGATTGATATATTGTATTTGACTGACTGTCCTATACCCAGGTGATCCTGGACATAAACCCTGAAATGCTTGGCATTTTCCAAAAATAGGATATGAAAAGGAAAAAAATTATTTTATTCTGGTTGAGATTTTTTTTACACTGTTGGCTGACTTGACTTTTGGAAGGTGTTACTAGGTATTGATTGTTTATCATCTTCACTTGATTATTCATGAGATTGCGGTTGGCTCTTACTGTCCCAGAAGAAATTTAATCATTTAAAACTAAGAGTTATGAGTGACTCTTGTGTAAAAAAAAAAAAAAAAGAGCATCTATTCTCCATGACTGCATACTGATATGCTGATCCTATATCTTGGCATGCTTCCTTAATATGCTGAATTCCTCGCTCTGAAAAGCTGAGGATACTTTAAATATAAAGTTTATTGAAACAGCTTTTTTTCCCCCCAAAGACAGCATGAGTTAATTAATTGAGCCTCAAGGATAGTTTGAGCATTAATTTGTTTAATGAGCGTTGACATCCTGAGGTGTAAAAGACATTACATCTTTTCCATTGCTTCAGCTTGTTAAGCAGCTTTTAGAAATGGTTGTTTGCTTAAATACTAAGCCTGTCTTCATGTTCATAAAATTAGTATCATGGAATTCACAGGCCTTCTTAGTATTAGTTTCTTTTGAAAGGCATTTCAGTAGTAATTTATTGTCACTGGCTTCTCATAGTTTCATCCCTCTCAGTTCCCTAAATGTTTCCAAACGGAAGGCTCTTAAACTTATGTTTACCGTAGCTCTCATCAAGTAGAAATGTTTCTCTAACTTGAGTGATCTGAAACAGATTTCCAAAGAGTCAGAGGACTTCATTGTGGAACAGTATAAACGTCTCCGCCAGAGGGATGGTTCTGGAGTGACCAAGTCTTCGTGGAGGATTACAGTGCGACAGCTTGAGAGCATGATTCGTCTCTCTGAAGCCATGGCTCGAATGCACTGCTGTGATGAGGTATCAGAGTCACTTTGATAAGATGAGAGCAGAGAGAAACGGATTTACTGCCTTGTAGGCATTTTTTAAATCTTTGGTATGGGACATACTAGAATTTGCTGCAGATATATTTTTATATAACTGTTGAGTGCTCATAGGATCATGGAATTCTTCCCTTTAAAAAGCTCGTTAAGTATTTGAGTGTAGCTGTTAGACTGTGATGATCATGTCATAGGTTATAGAGTGCATAAAGAGGTAAGTCACCATTAATACATTTCATTCAGGAAAAATGTACTTAGACCCCACAATGTACTAGTAGGCCTCCGCGCTGGCAATACAGATAAGATAATGTAGCCCCTGGCCTCAAAGGAACTTTCCTCCTTAGGTTGCATTTATATAATGTATGATTTTTAGACTGTTCTTTGAGCCTTGCGTTCCACGAGGATAGGTCAGTGGGTATTAATTGGGTAAGAGGGGAGTAGTACGAAAGGTCATTCAAGCGTCCCATCTTCACTTCAACCAAAGAAGCCCTGCTTTTGTGTAGTTTCATTAATAGGTTTGATGTAAGGTTTTCTTTGAAAAGGGGATTTGGATTTTTTTACAGTATGACTGAGGTATAATTTATAAAGGGAAATGTATGGCATGGTGAGTTTTTTCACATACATCCTTGTTACTACCCAGCTCAAGATCCAAAACATTTTCATGATTTCAGAAAGTTTCCCTGCCTCTTTTCAGTGTTAGCCATCTTCCACTGAAGTAACCACTGTTCTGACTTCAATCACTACTTTTATCTCCCAGGTTAATTTTTTGGCTTTTTTTCCCGAATTTTCAAATTCTTTGATATGGTGCTTTATTGTTGACAAAGTACTTTGACACTAACTTATCTGATATTCTTTGATTCGCCTAATATTTAGGGAATACCTGTAGGGGACAAAAAATAAATGAGAGCCCCTGCCTTCCATTCCTGCTAATCTGGTAGGAGTGAAACATGTATTTAATTAAGCATGTAAAAAATTGGAGTGGGTGATGAAATAATCTATATACCAAGCCCCCATGACACAATTTCCTTATGTGACAAACCTGCATTTGTACCACCAAACCTAAAATAAAAGTTGGAAAGAAAAAAAAAAACAGAGGGAGATTATGATAGAGCTTCACAAGTAGAGTACTGAGATGAATTACTTTATTACCAGAGAAGGAGGAGGGCTCATGGAGGTGCCGACATTTAAACCCAGTCACTGAAAGGTGTGCAGAATTTGAATAGGCAAGAGACCTTGGGGCAAGGTCATTCTAAAACCATGCTAACATTTGTACTTTTTAAATAGGTAGCAAATTCACATGATATTAAATATATGCACATAAATTATATGCATAAATATATTCTGTGAATGAAATTGAATATCTGCATATATTTAAGAGCTGTTTCTGTCTCATATGCTTATAATCGTCATTGATCAAAAAAACTATTTTGTTAGAAAGACTTTTCTCACTCAAGATTATAAAATATTCTGTCATTATTAGCTAGTTTTCTAGTTGTTGCAACACCATTTATTGAACAATCCATCTTTTTTACACTGGTTTGTCATGCCTTAATTATATATTCTTGTGTGTATTAGGATCTCCTTTTGGACTTTATATTCTGTTCCACTGAGTCTTTTTCAGCTCCTCTTACATTGGTACCATGATGTTTTAATCTGTGGAGCTTTGTAGTAAATGTAGGGCTAGTTCCAGTGCATTGTTACTTTTCAGCTGTAAGGAACTTGGAAATCACCTTGCTCTGTTTTAAAGAAAAACCTGGTGGGTTTTTTTTTTTTTTTTTTTATCAGTATAACATTGAATTTATATTAATTTGAAGAACTGAACACATATTTATGATTTTTCCTATTCAGTAACATAGCACTTAGAATAGGTTAGGTTGTACTACTATAAAATCTCAGCTGCTTAAAACTTTTTTTTTTTTTGCTTGAACTACACAGCCATTAGGTTATCACGGGGACTCACTTTGTCAGGTCACTCAGATTCAGGCTGATAAAAAGGTTTGAGCTTGACATATGTTTTCATGATGACAGAAAGCAGGGAAGAGAAGGTGGTAAGCCACCTGCTGTCTTTACTTTTTATCAAGAAATGACACATACTCACATTTCATTCACCAGAGAAATTAACATGGCCACCCTAAGTTCAAATGGATAGACAAATGCCTTCCTACCAGGTGTGCAGAATGTGACGAGCACACATTTATGAACAGTTCTGACTACCACACATAGCATTATCTTTCCACTTAAGTCTTTATTTTTACTCAGTAGTGTTTTAAGCTTTTCTTCATGTATTTTTTTCATGTTTCTTGTTGAATTTATTTCTTGATATTTTGTCATTTTTGTTGGTACTAGAGGTAGTTGTTTCATTTCATTTTCTGTCTGATTTCATTGCTGTTTAACATGAATATGCCACAGTTTATTTACCCATTCTTCTGTTAATGAGCATTTCAAAGTTTCCAGTTTGGGTTTTTGTATTAGGCCATTTTCACACTGCTGATAAGAATATACCTGAGACTGGACAATTTACAAAGAAAGACTTGCAGTTCCATGTGGCTAGGAAAGCTTCACAATTATGGCAGAAGGCAAGGAGGAGTAAGTTACGTGGATGGCAGCAGGCAAAAAGAGAATGAGAATATGCAAAAATAGAAACCCCTGATAAAAAAACCATTAGCTCTCGTGAGACTTATTTACTACCACAGAACAGTATGGGGGAAACTACCCCTGCAATTTAACTACCTCCTACCGGGTCTCTCCCACAACACGTGGGAATTCTGGGAGTACAATTCAAGATGAGATTTGGGTAGGGACACAGAACCAACTATATCAGTTCTTATGGGATATATATGTCTTTGGGTTCATGTGAGGTTTATATATGTTTATATTTCTACAAATACATATTTAGGAGTGGAATTGTTGGGTCATAGGTTAATGCATGTTTTTCTGCTAAACAGTTGTGTCAATTTTTGTTTTCACATGCCATGAATGAGAGCTGTTTCACATTCTTGCCAACACTTGTTATTGTCAGTCATTTTAGCTGTTCTGGTTAATTTATAGTGCTATCTCCGTGTGTGTGAGAGAGAGAGAATGAGAGAGGGTGTGTGTGAGAAAACCAAAGCACCACTGTCAAGAGTGTGTGTGTTTGAGAGAGAACCAAAATACACACTACTGTGATTTCATTGGTAGAAAATCTGTTTAGTATATCAAGAAATCTAACTTAACTGAATTACTTCATCATCATTGGTTTAGGTCCAACCTAAACATGTGAAAGAAGCTTTCCGCTTACTAAATAAATCAATCATCCGTGTAGAAACACCTGATGTCAATCTAGATCAAGAGGAAGAGATCCAGATGGAGGTTGATGAGGGTGCTGGTGGCATTAATGGTGAGATGTTTGTTCATGTGACTTTTTGGGAGTTAGGGACCAAAACATTTTCTGAGATGTCATGTTGTAGAAGTACACCTGCTGATGATTAATAAAGTCTATAGTAGCGAAAAGGAAAAAGCAGATCCTGAGTTGTATCAACTGTTTACAAGTTAAAATGAAATTAAATCGTTGATATAAAATATATATACTTGAAAGACTAAAAGAAAAGGCACCAAAATGGTGGTAATAGGCATAAATCCTCTGGCTTTACCTTTATTTGTATTGTTTTGCTTCTGAATTAAAAACATTTTTTCAAGCACATTAGAAGAGAAAAGTATTAGAATTTTTGTTTGAGATGGGATCTTATTCTGTCACACAGGCTGGAATACCTTGGCACACTCACTGCTTACTGCAGCCTTAACTTCCTGGGCTAAAGCAGTCCTTCTCCCTTAGCCTCTCTGATAGCTGGGACTATATGTTCATGCCACCACGCCTGGCTAATATTTAAAAAAAAAATTTTCTGAAGAGACAGAGTCTCACCATGTTGCCCAGGCTGATAGAATTTTTTATTTTGTATGTAATACTGCAAATGGACTTTCAGATTGTGAAATTTTTATCTCTCTAATCCCTCATATTCCTCCTAAGTTAGTTTTTGTTTTTACTATTAGAGTTTATAAATTTACCTGTAATTTATTTGCAAATTATCATATACTGTGTGCTTGGTTTTTTTGTTTGTTTTGAGACGAAGTTTTGCTTTTGTTGCCCAGTACATTGGTTCAAGCAGTTCTCCTGCCTCAGCCTTCCAAGTAGCTAGGATTACAGGCAACTGCGACCACATCCAGCTAATTTTTGTATTTTTAGTATACACAGGGTTTCACTATGTTGGCTAGGCTGGTGTCAAACTCCTAACTTCAGGTGATCTGCCTACCTCGGCCTCCCAGAGTGCTGAGATTGCAGCCGTGAGCCACTGCGCCCGGCTAGTTTATTTCATTTTTCTCTTCTTTTTTTGAAACAAAGTTTTTTGCTTTTGTTGCCCAGGCTGGAATGCAATGGTGTGATCTTGGCTTACCACAACCTCCACCTCCTGGATTTAAGCAGTTCTCCTGCCTCAGCCTCCTGAATAGCTGGGATTACAAGCATGAGCCACCACTCCTGCTAATTTTGTATTTTTAGTAGAGACAGGGTTTCTCCATGTTGGTCAGGGTGGTCTCAAACTCCCAACCTCAGGTGATATGCCTGCCTCAGTCTCCCAAAGTGCTGAGGTTACAAAGCTTGAGCCACTGTGTCCAGCCTTTACTTTATTTTTCATTTTTAGTTTTTGGCAGAGGAGATCATGTGAAATGTATGTTTGTTTTAAAAATTAGTATTAAGACTGGGTGTGCTGGCTCACACCTATAATCCCAGCACTTTGGGAGGCCGAGGCAGGAAGATCAGTTGAGCCCAGGAGTTCGAGACCAGCCTGGGTAACATAGCAAAGACCCTGTCTCTAAAACAAAGAAAATAATAATTTTTTAAAATGAAATATCAGTATTAAATATAAGTAATATATTGTGAACACTTGACGGGGATGTTAGGTGCACAAAAAACAAGATTCAGGTGGTTAATTTTTCTCTTAGGTCATGCTGACAGCCCTGCCCCTGTCAATGGAAGCAACGGCTACAGTGAAGACATAAATCAAGAGTCTGCTCCCAAAGCCTCCTTAAGGCTGGGCTACTCTGAGTACTGCCGAATCTCTAACCTTATTGTGCTTCACCTCAGAAAGATGGAAGAAGGTAAGGCTTACCTGGTACTGCTTACATGCTCAGTCACTTGTGTAAGCTCTGTTCACATAGGCCACTTGTGATTGCCAAACTTTGTGTTGTTCTGTCAGAAGAGAGGATAAGTTGTTAGATAAACTCATTTTAGTGAAGTAAATTTGTGGAGTATCAGCATATCTGCCAGCCTGAACATTTCTTCACAAGTTTTATCAGGCTAAGGTTTATAGGTCCTTTTTTTTTTTTTTTAAACGTTTTAAGTCTGTTTTAATAATTTTGGGACCTGATAACATATGAAGGAGCACATACAAATGTTTTACAAACGCAAAATATTCCCTTACAATGGTCCTATTTAAAACAGCTGGACCCCTAGGGTATATTTTAACAGTAATTAATTGAGCCCAGAAAGCTGTACTGTCAAAAGGCCATTGCAGACTAGAAATGGAATAAAATCCTCATCTAGTTATTAGTTAAGTGTGGCATCTGGACACTAGTACACTTCCTACCTTTAACTGCTCTATGATGCTATTCAAAATTTTATCACTCCATAGTTGACTAAAAAGCAGAAGGAAAAATGACGAATTCAAGACGTAGAACCTAAACTTCTACTTGGTAGTGAAGCATCAGATCATTCTTACTTAAAAGTCCCAAAAATGACTTGTGCTGGCTTCCTGGAATATTTTGTCATCACAGTATTTGGTCTGCTGTGAAAGAAGAGAACAAAAGATTGTAGTTGCTGCACTTGTTCCCCTGGAAACTGTAGACCAGTGGGAAGAGAGAAAGCAACAAAGTGGCCACTAGGACACCTCAGCTTTTGTCCCCTTTCCTTTCTCACATAGAATGATTTGGGAACTCAGCGTGTTCTTGATTCATGTTATATGTCATTATTCTCTTCCTCATGCAACTAAGTTGTAAACATAGCAGAAGTTGAGTTTTATGATAGTTATGTTATTCAGGTCCCAACATTTCCTGTGTGTTGAGGGTTCTACCAGGACTTTCTGAAAGTCTGGTAGACCTTGGACTTGTTTAAAGAAGCAGACAGTCCAGTTAGTAAGATGAACCTTGCTAAAATAAATGGGTAATTTTTTATTTTGAGTGAATGCTTATGAATTTTACTTATTAGTAAACTCCAGTTCCATAAAGCCTTCCCTTTTCTACAGAGGAAAAGTTGTTATGTTTCAGAATTTTTGCTTGCTGTTGCTTCATTCCTAATTTATACTCTCAGTTTCTGTTGGAAAACATTCTTAGAAGTGGTGAAGCATAAGATTAAGAAAAGACCTTCATACTTTGAAATCCTAATAGCTTTAAGAAACGTATTCCTTATCTCTATTTTATTAGGTTTTTCTCCATATGGATAAAGGAAGGCATACTTTAATACAAGTGATATGACATGTTATTTCAGGCTTACGCTAGAACATTGTGGACCTCATGTCAGCAGATGTACTTTTAGACAGGTTGATGTTTATCTAATCTGTACATTATATTGTATGTGTGGCAGAGATTTAACCAAGGACTTACAGTACAATTTGCTAGAATAATTTAAATGTGTTTTTTGTTGTAGAAGACGACGAGTCAGCATTAAAGAGGAGCGAGCTCGTTAACTGGTACTTGAAGGAAATCGAATCAGAGATAGACTCTGAAGAAGAACTTATAAATAAAAAAAGAATCATAGAGAAAGTCATTCATCGACTCACACACTCTGTAAATGCAGAAATGTGCTTGCTTTGGTATCAGGGAGGGAGGGAGTTCATGCCCTGTATCTGTAGGTTCGCTAGTGAAATTTTTTTAACCTTTGTTTGTTTTGAATCATTGGAGTGTAGTCAGGAGTATGAGTTGTAAAACAAGGGAGAATTAACAGCAGGTAAATGATTTATTTCCTCTGCTGAAACCAGCAGAATTGAGGTTAAATCTTGGAAAGCGAGATTAAGGCCTTACTAGTTGGGTGTTTTAAACTTCTGTTTTCCACCCTCATACTCGCCCTTGGTCATACTGTCACCTACTTTCTATGCTTCATTTTCCTCGCATCCTTAGTTCCTAGTTCCCACCTTGCTCAACCAGTCACTCTTCCTTACACTTGAGTTTTTTGTGTCTTACTTGCTTGATAAAAACCCCAAACTTAGTTAAATAAAGCCTCTTTTTTTTCCCTCTGTAGTACCCTTATCTAAGCAGCTAAAAGTATCTGGAGAAAAGCGTACAATTGTGAGCCCAGTCTTATTTAAATTGATGACCAGGAATCTCAAGTAGACAGTTCTTATGGTCTCATTAACCTCATGACAGCACTGCCCAGTGCAATTCCTTTTCCTTGGTCAGTTCTTTGCCCTAGTCTCTCTCAGGACCATCACATGCCTTCTCTCCACTCCTATCAGCTGGCTAATCTCAGTACTCAGCCTGTCCCCAGCTTTGTTACAGTTTATCACTCCTAGAAATACTGTCTTCTTCACTTGGTTCTGAGTCACTATATCCTCCTGGGTCTTTCTCACTGGTTATTCCCTCTTAGTCTCTTTTCCTGAGTCTGTCTTTCTTTTTTTGTTTTGTTTTGAGACAGAGTTTTGCTCTTGTCGTGCAGGCTGGAGTACAGTGGCACAGTCTTGGCTCACTGCAATCTCCACCTCCTGGGTTCTAGCGATTCTCCTGTCTCAGCCTCCCAAGTAGCTGGAATTACAGGCACCCACCACCATGCCTAGCTAATTTTTGTATTTTTTTAGTAGAGACAGGGTTTTGCCATGTTGGCCAGGCTGATCTAGAACTCCTGACCTTAGGCGATCCACACACCTGGGCCTCCTAAAGTGCTGGAATTACAGCGTGAGCCACCATGTCCAGCCTGAATCTTTTCTTACTTTACTCTCAGATCATTTACATTCATTACCTAAGTGATCTCATTTGGTTTTACGAAGTTACCCATCTACTGATGACTTCCATATTTATGTCACCAGCTCTCACCACTCCTAAACTCCAGATGGATAGAGCTGGTTGCCTACTGATGAGCTAACAGGCGTTTTGTGCTTAATGTGTTCAAAAACAGAGTTGTTCTTCCCTGTTTGCAATTGAGTTGTTCTTACTCAATTGTGGTAGGTAGGCCAAACTTCTTGAAATTGTCTTTGACTCCTTGGTTCCACTCTCCCCTCACAACAACTCTTCAGCAGCAAATCCTGTGACCCCGGCTTTCAGTGTGTATGTATTTTTTGTTCTCTTTTTGCCACCCATCCAAGCCACTAGGCCTGGACTGTTGCAGAAGCCTCATCATTGTCATTTTTTTTGTATTGGCTTCCTGCTCAGCAGCCAAGATAGGTCTTTTACAAATATAAATCACGTTGTTTTACTACCCTCCCTTCCAGTGCGTCTCTCACATTAGAATGAAATCTAGCCTCCTTGTCATGGTCTGCAGAACTTACCCAGTAAACCCTGTCTGCCTCATTCATTTTCATTTCACAGCAGTCATCCCCTTGCTCATCCCACCCCAGTGACACTGGCTTTGTTCCCTAGACACACTAAACCTGAGGGCCATTGCACTCACCCCTCATCTGTTTCCTTAGATATCCTCCTCCTCTCCAATGTCTGCTCAAATGTTACCTCTTCAAAGCAGCCTTTCTTGCCTAACCTGTCAAAATAGCAGCCTTCTACTCTTGCTGTCACCCTGCCTTGTATTTCTTCATAATGTTTAACGTGGCCTAGCAGTATATTCTTTATTTAAGTGTGTAGTTTGTCTCTCTCACAGCATATAAGTTCTGTGAGGGTAGAGACTTGGCCCAGGAGCTACGGTGGTGCCTGGCACATAGCAGGATCAAATATATGTTGAATGACTGAATTTTCCTATTACGTGGCAGAGATTTAACCCTTGTGCCAATTCACTTCACAGTGCTCACTACATAAATATTACAGGGGTCACGTATTAAGATTGTGTCTTCTGAAAAACCATTTTCCTATGAAAGTAGATCAGTGTGTGATTATTAGGGGGTAGGGAGGTGTGAAAACAGCTAGTCAGATCACGATCCAGAGTTGCTTTTCTAGTGGTAGTACAAGTCTATGTGCTCCTTGGGATCCGTGTAAGGTAAAACGACCCAGGCAAGGAATCTACTTCAGGACTTTGGAACACACTGTGAATCTAACTGATCTAAACTTTGATTAGCTTTTTATTTATTTACTTATTTTTTGAGATGGCGTCTTGCTCTGTCACCCAGGCTAGAGTGCAGTGGTATGATCTTGGTTCTCTGCAACTTCCACCTCCTGGGTTCAAGCGATTCTCCTATCTCAGCCTCCAGAGTAGCTGGAATTACAGGTGCCTGCCACCACACCCAGCTAATTTTTGTATTTTTAGTAGAGATGGGGTTTCACCATGTTTGGTCAGGCCAGTTTCGAACTGACTGGTGATCCACCTGCCTCAGCCTCCCAAAGTGCTGGGATTACAGGTGTGAGCCACTGCGCTGGGCCTGGATTACCTTTTTAAATTTGGCTTATTACCTGAAGTAATTTGCTACAGAAAACCAGAGAGCTTATACTGTGCTGATCACATATGCTTCCTGTGAAGGTGTGTTAGGACATAGAGTGAGTACTTGAAAGTGTCCAATCCAACCGCAGGGGTAGATTAGAAAGGGCAATTATGTTGTTTGGTTTTAAGATGGAGTTTCACTCTTGTTGTCCAGGCTGGAATGCAATGGTGCGATCTCAACTCACTGCAACCCCCACCTCCCAGGTTCAAGCAATTCTCCTGACTTGGCCTCCTGCATAGCTGGGATTACAGGCACTTGCCACGATGCCAGCTAATTTTAAGTAGAGACGGGGTTTCACTATGTTGGCCAGGCTGGTCTCAAACTCCTGACCTCAGGCCGTCCACCCGCCTCAGCCACCCAAAGTACTGGGATTACAGATGAGAGCCACAATGCCCAGCTAGGACAATTTTTTTAAAAGTGTCCAATCCCCCTTAGTGGCATCAATGTTTATACTATGGAGCTTTGCCAAACTTTTTAGGATCAAATCACAATTTTCTGAGTTCCTTTCTATGGGCTTGGCTAGGAGCTCTTATCATTTATGAACATTTTTTACTGACCTGTGATTATATCATGGTCTTAAAATCTATCAGGATTTTAAGCCAGATTACATGTTCTGCCTTTTTTTATTAGCTCAGAGTGAAAAATTTTCTACATGAATTTTCTTCGTAGATTGTTCTCCTAACTCTATAAAATGGTGGTATATGAAAAAGTTCAGTGGTCAGTAATTAAAAATTGCTGAATGATATTAAGTATGAAAGAGACTTCTAATTCGTTAGAAGATTTTGCAGAATTGTATAACCTTAAAATTCAAGCATTACTTCCTTGTTTGAAGTTATATTTATTAGCGTTTGATGTAATGTGCCAGGAAGCCTTATTAAAATCACAGTATCTGTTAAGCTTACTTATGTACTTATTAATTTTCCACAAGGGGTTTATGGTATGAAAACTCAGCATCCTGATAGGAAGAGGATTTAGCAGAGCACTAATAGTGATTTTTAAAGTGTGGTTCCTAGGAATTTCTAGTTAGGAAATAAAAAAAAGTGTTGATAGCAAACCATCAGAAGAAGAATCAAGTCTTATATATCTGGACATTTGTATAATACTGCTTGAAACCTGAGGACAAATATTTGTATTTCACAGGATCATGTTCTAATTGAGCTCACCCAGGCTGGATTGAAAGGCTCCACAGAGGGAAGTGAGAGCTATGAAGAAGATCCCTACTTGGTAGTTAACCCTAATTACTTGCTCGAAGATTGAGACAGTGAAAGTAACTGATCAGAGCTGAGGAACTGTGGCATACCACCTCCTGGCTGGACCTCTGATAGGGACAGAAATGTTTCTGGAAGTGATGCTTCAAGATTTGTTTTCAAAAACAAGAACTGAGCTGATAGTCCTGTGTGTCACATTCGTCACAGGCTTTTATACCAACACAGGCTTCCGCACTTCCTTTGGTATGTTTCCTGTCCCAGTGAAGTTGGAACCAAATAATGTGTGGTCTCTATAAACAATACCTTTGTTTTGTTTTCATGTATAGGAAAAGGCCCATTACTTTTAGGGTATGTGCTGTCTTACCGAGCAAATAGCTTTTTTGATTGCCAGCTACTGCTTTTATTCTTCATAATACAATAACTTGTTCTGAAGTTGTCTATTGGATTTCTTCCTCCTGTGCCATGATTATTGCTTCCATCTACTTGTGAATGTGAGTGTTTCCTTTTTTGCTTAATCTGGAGTGAAGGGGTAGAACTGTGGCGTTATGGATTAGGTTTCTATGAGAAGGAGTCATTAGAGAATTAATATGAATGAAGACTAGAGGTCTTAGTGATGACTTTCCAAGGTTAATTCCAGTTTTTTTTGACGTTTATAAAAATTAGAAGTTTATTATACTTTTTAAAATTGCTCTTTAATAATTTCTTTTACTTCTGTGTCCTAAGGTTAATTTCTCAGGATTGTTTTCAAATTGCTTTTTTAGGGGAAATAGGTCATTTACTATATTACAAGCTGTCCCCAAATTTTATGGTCTCCTTCCAGGAAAAATTATAACTGTTTATGATACTAACAGTTCCTGAGACTTAGCTATGATCAGTATGTTCATGATGGAGTAGTTCCTATGTTGCAGCTTTTAACAACAGATGGCATTCTGGGACCTGCAGGGCCGATTAGGGAAATGTGGTAGTTCTGTGTTCTGTATGGTAAGCTTATAAATAGTAATTTTACTTTCTACTGACTTAAGAAGGATGGGGTGAGATGAGGGGGCCTGGAAATAGAGAAGTTACATAGCAGATGCAGGATATAAGCTCCTGTCAAGCATGGGGTTTTTTTTGGTGTGTGTATGTTTTTTTTTTTTTTTTTTTTTTTTGAGACAATCTCGCTCTGTTGCCAAGCTGAAGTCCAATGGCGTGATCTTGGCTCACTGCAACTTAAAACTCCCTGGTTTAAGCTATTCTCCTGCCTCAGCCTCTCTAGTAGCTGGGATTACAGGCACGCACCACCATGCCCAGCTAATTTTTGTATTTTTAGGAGAGACAGAGTTTCACCATGTTGGCCAGTATGGTCTCCATCTCCTGACCTCATCTGTCACCTGCCTTGGCCTCCCAAAGTACTGGGATTACAGGCATTAGCCACCAAGCCCGGCCTGTCAAGTATGTTTTTAATAAGGATAGGAGGGTCCTTGACAATGGGATGAGGAAACTTTGGGGTGCAGGACTTCAGACTTACTGTTGGGGGAGTGATAGGAGTACTAGCATAAGACATGCACAAACACCAGGCCAGACATTGTAGTGAAAATTTAGGAGACAGCAAGAGCGAGCCCTCTCCCACTTGTATTAGGGGGAGCATTTCCCTGTACTGACTTCATAAGGAAAGTGGGGTGCAGACTGAAAGAATATTAACTGGAACTTAAACTTTAATTTGACTATTTACTAAAGTAAGTCCAGGGAAGAGACGTTCATTTTTGGCAAATGTGTCCATTAATGAGAGTGGGGGCTCCAGAACAAGGTGAGGTCATTACTGCAAATCCCCTTTTTACACATCTGAATATGTGTGCTTATGTTTCTACACATTCAGCTTCATGTGGTACTTGTAAAGGAGATAAAGTAGTTAATGAATAATGGATCATACATGAGACCTTTGTGAAGAAAATTAGACGAATATTTAAGATAAGTGGATAGACATTCTGAAATGGAAAGATTTGAATACCATAAATTGTCAACTAATCTATTAATGCTTTCTTTCTTTTTTTTTTTTTTTTTTTTTTTTTTTTTTTTTTTTTTAGTGAGATTATTTGTAAGCACCACGATGGATTTCAGTTGGCCAAAAATTGAAAAAATAAACCACCCCCACCCCCGTTAAACAAAAAAACATCCCAA
>CAUYQU010087853.1:0-23743 GCA_963574635.1 Cheracebus regulus | reverse complement strand
TCATTTTATGAGACCAACATCATCCTGATACCAAAACCTGGCAGAGACTCAACAAGAAAAGAAAACTTCAGGCCAATATCCATGGTGAACATAGATGCAAAAATCTTCAATAAAATACTGGCAAGCCGATTGCAACAGCACATCAAGAAGCTTATCCACCATGATCAAGTAGGATTCATCCCGGGGATGCAAGGCTGGTTCAACACATGCAGGTCTATAAACGTAATTCACCACATAAACAGAACCAAAGACAAAAACCACATGATTATTTCAATTGATGCAGAGATTCCTTTTAATAATGTCTTGACTGTATATTAAAAAGTGTATTTTTTAAATACATAAAATATTCCCAGAAATTACAGATGTATTATTGTTCAAATTAAAAAATAATAAAACAAATGCACTTATGAAAAATAATTAAGTAAAGTATTAATTATAATATTCTACTATTGACATTAGAATATTAATCATAACATTCTAATGTTAATAGAATATTAATTATAAAATATTAACGACATAATAAAAAGCTAGATATTATCTTCACTATATTGGTAATTAAATTAAATGTAAACATCCTATTAACATAAATAAAAAAATAAAGACAATCAGATAGGACAAAGAAAATCTTAACCATAAGCTGTTTGTAAGAAACACTTATACTGAAGAATTAAGAAAAGTTGAAAAGGAAAAGGTGAAAAAAAATACAACTTGAAAATACAAATTAGATGCATTAATAGCAGACAATGTCTATTATAAAGCAATAAGCATAATTTTTTACTGAGTTTTTACTCTACTTTTAAGCTATGTTAGCCACAGTTTGATGGTTACTGACAAGACTCCAGACTTCTGAATTAGATACAAAAATCAGAGTATCATTACAGCAGTAGAAGTAGCCAAAGTTTCAACATTTTCTTGCACCAGTTTCCTGAATTCCATTTTCCACAGGGTGATCTGAATAAGGTCATCTGACACCTGCAAGTGTACTTGGTTCTATCACTACAGTAGATCTTTCCAAGCGAACAGAATCTGATACTTTTATAATAGGCATAAGCACACTTTCCCTTTGCCCCAGAGGAAGACTATCTTCCAAAGTCCATTACTACAAAAAAAAAAAAAAATCCTTGCAAAGATAGTTCCATATAAAGGCAGTTAATGTTGTTGCTCAAAAGACATGCAGAAATGTGAGAGCTTCATAGAGAATCATCTCCCAACATTATCATCTCCTCATTTTCACATCCTGTGGCTCTTGGAAATTTTTCCCGTTAATACATTGTCAAATTAATTACCAGTCAAATTAATCTTACTGACAGACACTTGCATCAAATATTTTTGATTTGTCTCATATAGAATTTAATTAAGGCCCTAACAACAGGAATCCAGTCAGAAAGATGATCTCAACCTGCACAATAGATATCAACCCACGTCCTTTAGAACTCCCGGCTTAACCAGCTGAACAAAATTCCTTAAATGTTATGACCTTAGAAAGAAAGTTAAGTGCAATTCTCTATAAGTTTCTGTATTGACATTTCTGCTAGACCAGAAACATTAATCCAGGCAAAGCAAGATATATTCATGATTACACAGCTTTTACTAGAACACAGGGAAGAATTTTAGGGCAATTTGACCACTTATAACAACCTTGGCCAGTAATTCTAAGGCTGACCTGAATGCTTTTCAATTTCAAGATGATGTTTCTTTAAACACTTGAAGGTATCTTATGATCACCACTGGAAGGCAAGTCATTACCATTTGTTTAGGAAGCAAGTTAATGCCTGAGTTCACACTAGTCCAGTCTCTGGGGGTGAAAATAGTGTACCTAGGGAATGAAAATGTTGACTCCAGTTCAGCTAACACATGTGAGGGTTTTTCGTCAGTTTAAAGAAACTGGGTTTCTGGGTTTTCTGGGTCTGATTCTTCTTTTGAGGGTAACTGCCTGGAGAGCCAGACTAAATGGTTTGAACATGCCACTAGCCAGGTGGTGTTTATCTGCCCTATGGAGTGTCTAGGCAGAGAATATATAAATGGGGTGGAAAATATATCCAGACATGTTGACAGATGTTTTGCATGGGAGGTGCAGGAGCTGGGGACGTTTCCTGCTGTTTTTGACAGACTTATCTCCATATTTAAGTGGACTTTCAAATTGCGGTCAAAGTCTTCTGGCAGGGAATAGCGGATACAGCAGTCATTTAAATTAACACAGCAGTAATGTTTAGTAGAGATGCATTTGGGCATGTTTCCTTCATGAGGAAGGCTCTAGGAACAGTTTTGAAAGACCATTAATGTCCTTCCCTACCTTCTTGTACCTGGTGGAAACTAACTTGTTTTCTTGACAGATTCTGAGTTACTGCTCTCTCTCCACTACCTCAAAATAGTGCATCCCATTCCAGTAGCCATAATTTCATTTTTTCACCAATATTCCATACTCATACCCAGAACTTTTACACAGAGTCAGTATAAGAATAATTTTTAATAACTTACAAGGACATATTGCATCCCCAACTATGACCTGTATGGGCCACAGTAAGAAAAACTAGCAAGCAGTAAATTCAACTAAATGGTTATGGGCATTATATTCTAGGATGATGTCTGTGATGGCTAATTTTAGGTGCAAACTTGACTGGATTAAGGAAGACCTAGAGAGTTGGTAATGTATTATTTCTAAGTGTATCTGTGGAGGTGATTACAGAAGAGACTGGTATGTGAATTGGTAGGTTGAGTGGGGAAAATCTGCCCTCAAGGTAGGCAGTACCATCCCATTGAGTCAGGATAAGTAAGGTTAGGAGGCCAAACTGGCTTGTCCCTTTCTGTAAAGCGCAGCAAGCTTTGCATCCCTTGCACCCTGAGGCATGAGCACCTAACTTTTTGCAAGGTTAGCAGTCCTACAGGATACCGGCAGATAACCAGATGATTACAGATCCCTGATACCCAGTATGGCCCAGGAAAGAACAAAAGTCCCTTATTCCTGATGTAACTTCCCCAATCTCCAATCCATCAGCACTAAAAGTCCAAAAAAGTATTAGCTACAAATTCCGACCTTTGGGGGTGAGAAACTTCTCTGGGGTCCCACACGCACAGTTAGGCTCAAGGTTTAGCTTATAATGAGCTTTTCCTTATCTCAATAATAAAAAACACTCATTTAGGTTGAGATTTTATGTGCTAATGATACATACATTACATGTTAGAGCATATAGAGGCCAAGCACATGCTCCAACCGCAGGTCTGTCTTTGCATACTTGACCTTGCCAGTATTTTATGAATATGTATGTACAGCTACCATAAAAATGAATTCCCCTTAAGGCACTAGCCGCTGTCTCTTCCTTTGAGCAGCCCATTCTGCCCTCAGAGTGTACTTTTGCTTTGCAGTAAACTTCTTTGCTTACTCTGACTTTGGATTCACTCTCAAATTCTTTTGTGCAGTGAAGTCAAGATCCTGAACTGTCCAACCAGCAGCACAATAAGCTTGTGGGCTGAATAGAAGAAAATGTCAGGGAAAAGGCAATTTTATCTCTCTAGTGCTCTCTCTCCCTCCCTCTCTCTTTCTCTCTATCTCCTCACAATGGGACACCCTTTTATTCCTGCCCTTGGACATTAGAACCCCAGTCTCTTCAGTCTTTGAACCCCAGGACTTACATCAGGGGTTCTCCAGGTTCTCAGCCCTTCATCCTCAGACTGAGAATTATACCATTGGCTTCCCTGGTTCTGAGGCTTTTGTACTTGGACTGAGCCACACAATCAGCATCCCAGCTTGCAGACAGCCTGTTGTGAGATGAGACTTCTTTCACCCTCTATAGTTATGTGAGCCTATTCCCCTAATAACCCTCTCTCATCTATCATCTATCTATCTATCCATCCATCTCTCTGCCTACCTATCTATTTTTCTATCTCCTATTGCTCTGTCTCTGTCGAATTTTGACTATTACAATGCCAAACCAATAAGAGAATTAAAAGTGGCTGGACCAGAATATATTTGAATCTCCTAAGACTCTTTGTTCATCAGGTTAATAGAGAGTATAATAACCAGGCCAGCCCGGGGTTCCCTTCAGGAGAACAAAATAAACATTGTGCTTGGCAATGATCTGTGAAGAATCCCAAATATTCAAAATTGGTCTGTATATTATTCCCTCATCCATTTTGTCCAAATCATTACCTATGAAGTGCTTAGCATGAAATAACAACATTTTAAGTGACTTATACATAAAAGATGTCTAATTGAAAATGTGTCACACAGCCAAGAACACAATATAGATTTGCTTTAAGGGCCCTTATATTTGGGGTGGGAATCAAATGATTGTATTGAAATAGCAGTATCATAAACTTAAAATGGTAAATACTGGTGAAATACTGCAAGTTACTGAGCCCTGTGAGGACTTGAAGGGTTCATTGTAGCCAAACCACATTGGCATAATGCTCTGAAATTGGTCTTCCTCGCTAGGAAAGAAATGGGTGACTTTTGGCCAGACTCACATATCTGGCATTAAGTGGTAGCCTCTGTGGCAGAAACAGAGCCATTTATTTTGTATACATTTTATAATGGCAGAGATAGTGCCATGTCTAGTGCAATAATGTATTTAGTTAGCAGTGGTAGCAATTTGGGTGGTACAGGCATGATCAGCAGCTTGATTCCAACAGTTGGTCTCTACATGAATTACTCAGATTGTTTAATTAACAGCCATTTGCTTCTACAGTTTACAGCTTCAGTCTTTAATCTGCCAGTTTGTAGTTTTCTAAGTGTCACAGTAAACATCCAGGCTACTAAGAAAAGACCAACGCTGAGCAAAAATCTAACAATGTTTATTAAAGGAAGTACTGTGCTGGGCACGATGGCTCATGCCTGTAATGCAAGCACTTTGGGAGGCTGAGGTGGGAAGATCTTGAGGTCAGAAATTTGACACCAGCATGGTCAACATGGTGATGCCCCTTCTCTACTGAAAATACAAAAATTAACCAGGCATGGTGGCAGGCACCTGTAATACTAGCTACCCGGGGGTCTGAGGAATTGCTTGAACCCAGGAGACAGAGGTTGCAGTGAGCCGAGATTGCACCGTTGCACTCCAGCCTGGGTGACAGAGCAAGACTTGTCTTGGAAAAAATAAAATAAAAAGGGAAAACCGGCTAGAGTGATAAGAATGGCCTTGAATTATGCCTATTCAATAGAGATACCACATCTACTTTAAGTTCTGCATGTTTGCTGGTAAGAAAGAAAAGCTATATGAAACAAATATACACTATTGTGAGTTTGATAGCTGAACCATTAGCAATACAGGTCAACGTTTTTAAGGGATACTTTATGAATCAAATGTGTAATAGAGCCAGTAGCTTTGCTTCATGTAATTGAGAAACTTTTCCCCAAGGGGAAAACATCCACTTTTCATGTAAAGACAAAATTATGCTGGGGTTAGGCCAGTTTCATTCTTGACTATACCATTTCCATTTGACAAATGAGACAGATGGGGACTACTGACCTTGTTAGTTCTTGAGTCTGCATTGACTCATCCTAACAGGCAATACTCAGTCAGGAGAGTTGCAAAGCCTCTGTGGATCAAGTCTTCAGCTTCAGCAAAAGCCCAGTAGCAACCAAATAGGTGCTTTGCAAGAAGAGTATCAGTAGCAGTCATATTAGTCAGATGTAGGGTTCAAAAATCTGAAGGACCCCTCCAGCTCGATTTTGTGTCTTTTTGCTAGAGGCTTCAATTTGCAATACTATGCAACACAAACTTGTAACTCAAAAGGTTCTTTAGACTTGTGGGGCCCAAGAGGTACTAGCACTTCTCTATGTGTGATTCCTCCTAACCAGGAGAATCCCCTCTGGCACTTACAGTATAGGGAAGTGTAAACATATAGTACATTACTTCCTACCATGTTGGTTAATTTTATGTTTCAATATGATTGGGCCATGGGATACCAAGATATTTGGTCAAACATTATTCTGTGTTTCTATGAAAGTTGTTGTGAATGAGTTTAACATTGAAAGTGATAGACCACGCAAAGCAGGTTGCCCTCCCTAAAGTGAATAGGCCTCAGCCAATCAGTTGAACACCTGAATATACCAAAAGTCTGAACCTCCTCCTAATAACGGTATTTTTCTTGTCTGTCTGCCTTGAACTGGGACACTACTCTTTTCCTGCCTTTCAACTCAAACTGCAACTTTGGTTGCCCATGAATAACCGCCAGCTCTCATCATTATCAAGACTTAAAACTCATACTGGAAGTACACCATCAGGTCTCCTGGGTCTCCAGCTTGCTGCTGACAGGTTTTGGGATTTGTTAGCCTCCATAGTCATGTGAGCCAATTCCTTATGCTATATTTATTTATAAAGTATAAATATATAACATATGCCTACTTTGTAGAGACACCACATCTATTTTTAGTTCTGCATATTTGGTACTAAGGATGAAGAACTACATCATATGAACATACGCCGCTGTGATTTGGATAGCTGAAACATCAGAAATCCAGGGTGATAATTATAAAAAATAAATTATATATGCAGTCTATCTATCTATCTATCTAGCTATCTATCTATCTAATCTATCACCTATCTATCTTACCAGTTCTGTTTCTGTAGAGAACCAAGACTACTACAGATTTTGGCACCAAGAAGTGGGCTGTTTCTGTAACAAGTATCTAAATATGTGTTAACATGGCTTTGGAACTGGGTAATAAGTAGGAGGGTGGAGAAGTTTGGAAGTTTATGCTAGCAAAAGCCTAGATTGCTATGAAGGGACTGTTGGTAGAAATATGGATGATTAGAGGTGATTCTCATGAGGTCTCAGAAATAAAAAATATTGAAGATTAAACCTCTATTTTCATAGAAAATACAGATATCCTCATGTCTAAAATGTTGGTAGAAATATGGATCTTAAAAATCGTTTATTTTTAATTCAGGGTTACATTTGTTACACAGGTAAATGTGTTACATGGGGGTTTGTTGTGCAGATTATTTTATCATCCATATATTGAGCCTAGTACTCATTAGTAATTTTTCCTGATTTTCTAGCTCCTCCTACCCTTCAACCCCGATAGGCCCCATTGTGTGTCACTCCCCTCTATGTGTCCATGTGTTCTCGTCATTTAGTTCCCACTTATAAATGAGAACATGTAGTATTTGTTTTTCTGTTCCTGTGTTAATTTGCTAAGGATGATGATCTCCAGCTCCATCCATGTCCCTGCAAAGGACATGACCTCTTTCAGTTTTATTGCTTCACAGTATTCCATGGTGTATATGTATCAGATTTTCTTTATCCAGTCCATCATTTATGAGCATTTAGGTTGATTCCATGCCTTTGCTATTGTGAATAGTGCTGCAGTGAACATACATCTGCATATGTCTTTATAATAGAACAATTTATTTTCCTTTGGGCATATACCCAGTGATGAGATTGCTGAGTCAAAAATTATTTCTGTCTCTAGGACTTTGAGGAATTGCCCCATTGTCATCCACAATGGCTGAACTAATTTACACTCCTACCAAAAGTATGTAACTGTTCCTTTTTCTCCACGACCTCATCAGGCTAAGTCTAGTTAGAGTGTAAACATTCTATGATAACTTCTAAGTTTCTGCATCGGTAATTATTACAATTTCACAAGAGAAAAGCCATAAGTTTATCTTGTTTCTGCTAATTACCTGTAAAATTATATTTTATATGGTTGTATTATTAAACCAAATTCCTATATTCGAATATCTGTATCAAATATAACCTCATTTATTTGTCCATATGTTGCAACATGAACAGAGAATCTGATAAGGTATAATTTCATTTCAAAGAAATAGCTTTTCCCTCCCAAATTATTCTTCCAAAGAAAAATGACATGTGAATTATGAAAAACAGGTGCTCTGTAGTAACATATAATTTGTATCATTTATTTGCAGTTAGTTTATCTCTCTGTCTTTCTGGCTCTCAGTGAGTAACTCAATTTCAATTTCTTCAAGCCTATATTTCTTACACTGGATATTGGGGATAATAAGACATATAATAAGGGATTATTACAGGAACAAATTGGATAATAAATATGGTAGACACATATTATCAAGATATTAACTGATATTGTTTTGAATTGTGCCACATATTCCCATTTTTCTCTTTTCTTCATTCAAGGAGTTTGTATTGCCTTTCAGGCTTCTAGGGCAGATGACCAGAATAAAATAAGAACTATTCTAAAATGCTGGAAATTTTCTAGTCTCAAATAATAAAAAGAAGAAAAATTCTGGGGACTATCTTCATTCTCTGCAAAACCTAGAGAAAATATGCATCGAGAAAATAAATTTAGTTTTTGCTGTATCAATGGCAACAATGGTAGAATAAAACGTTATGTTGCATTCACACCTGTGATTATGGAAGGAGATTCATATTTGATACATATTTAAGGAACCAAGCAGTGGGTCCCTGAAGAGATAAGAGAGAAATAATAATAGCTATGCCCATGTTGATCTATTTCATCACAAACGTCTCTTCACAAAATGAATTGATAAAATCTTAAATGTTCAGAAAAAACATTAGAACACTAGATCATATATATCTAATATGTAACCATCCTGATGAGTTCTTCTAATGCTATTTGTAAATGCTGTGTATTTGGATGCCTAGAAAAGAATGTCTTAGTACAAAAGGCTTAGTTGCAAAATGGGAATGAGCAAGTACAGTTTTTCAGAAAAGAAAACACTTTAAAATCTCTCAATAATAGAGGAATACCTAACGTATTAGGTATTAGAAATTCTAAGGAATGAATGTCACTTCAAAAAGAAAAATAAAATTTGAGTGGGAGGATTCTATCTTGTCCTCTGACACACATCACTGACTTTTTCATTCATAGTGACACCAGAAAAGAGCTGCCTTTTTTATCATGATAGGTCCTGATGCACACGGAATGCTGTATTTGGTGTGAAAGGAAACTGTTTATATAAAAAAACACTATATATATATATATGTATATATACATATGAACACACAATTTTAGACAGGTGATATATATATATTTACTAAGAATATTAATATCATTATGTTTTAAACATAAAATAGTTTGACTTTCCCTCAATGTTGAGTAATATATTATAAACTTAAAATGAAAATACATGATTAAAAAACTTAATAAAGCATGATTATGAAAGCCAAATAATTAATGCCAATATACCAAAAAATTGTGTGGTACTTGAATCTAAAAAGTACAAATTTTAGAGCTAGTCTTGGATTCTTAGGCATATATACCTACTCATGTACATTTTACCATCATGAACAGAATAAAATATTAATGTAATAAAGAGAAGCTTTATTTGGTTATTTTAAATGCTATCAGATATCAACTTAGAGATTGAGGAGCCATTTAATGTTTTCAACTTATTGCAACCTAATAGATCAATTCTGGACCATATTTGTGACTAATATGGTAACATTTAACTATTCACAATAATAGACTAAAATTGTTGTGAGCAGTGGCCAGAATGACTAAAATTCATCAATCTGAAATCACATATTATTGCTAACCCCATTGTAAAGACAAGTGATTAGATCATCATCAAACAGCAGTCTGCTTCTGCTTTGTCTTGAACAAAAATTTTTTATTGTGAAAACTCATCCTTGGGTAACAGAATGGATTTTGAGATCCTTTTTATATTTAAGAGAAATTAATTGATTTTTGTAACAAAGAAATTCAAGTATGCAATTTTTAAATGTGATATGTTAACATGTATATGTTTTCTTTATTCCAATGCGTGAAATTCTACTGTGCTTGAAGTATGTTTTTCTTTATTAAATTAGAAAATTGGGAAGGCATTGATTGTACCTAAAATATAGGTAAAGTTCTCAGGATTCTCAATTAACCTTTACTAACTAACTAACCACAATATAATTTTCAGAAAAAAATGAATGTAAAGTTCTGACTTTCCAAAAATTAAAAAAAAAAAGTGTCAGGAATTTTCACAGCCTATTTAAAATTATACTCTAACACAAGTAAATAAAAGACAATTTGGTAAAGGCTGAAAATAGTTCTGCATGAATTTGAAGTTAATAAAGAGATTTTAACTTGTATCTTTTGATTTTCTTTGCTTTTAATTTCATTTGCATATTTCTTCATCTCTACTAATCCCAGAAACAATATTTATTAACTATATATTAAGCTCTACCTAAAACTGAAAAAAATGCATTTGGTATAAAATTACTTATCTATACGCTCTTTTTTTAAAAAAGATCTTCATTGAGATGTAATTCGTGAAGCAAAACTTTGCCCTTTTAAAATACACAATTCAGTGACTGTTGGTACATTCAGAGAAATGCCACTGCTATCTAATTTCTGAAATACTTTTTTTATCTTCATCAGTATATTTTATTTAAAAGTATGAATTGTAGTCTTCTGTTTTCAGGGTTCATGCATGTTGTAACATGTATCAGTGTGGTGTTCTTTTTGATTGCTAAATAATATTGCATTATATAAATATACCAATTAATTTTAATCCAGTCATCATCAGTTGATGGATATTCATCTTGTTTCCACATTTGACTATTTACTAAACAGTGCTACAAGGAGCCATCATGTACAATATTTTGTTTGTATTCCTGGTTTCAATTTATTTAAATATATACCTATGAGTGGAATTGCTAGATTATATGATAACTCTGTGTTTGACTTTTTCAGGAACTATCAAACTTTTTTCCAAAGTGGCTGCAATAGCTTACATATCCATCGGCAACACATAAAGATTCTAATTTCTCCAATCCTTGTCAATACTTACTATTGTGTATCTTCTTGATTTAACCAGCTACTGGGTGTGAAGTAGTTTCATTGTGATTTTGAATTGTATTTTCCCCATAACAAATAATATTGAACAGTTTTCTGTGCTTATTGGTCATTTTAATATCTTTTTTGTAGAATGGGTGAAAACTTTGCCCATATTTAAATTGGTTTATTTGTAATTTTATTTTTGAGTGGCAAACATTCTTTATTATAGTATAGATACAAGTCTCTTCTCAGATGCATAATTTGAAAATATTTTCTCCAGTTCTATGGATTGACTTTTCACTTTCTTTTTGATATTCTTTGTAGTACAATGTTTTTAACTCCATGAAATTCAAATTTCAACTTTTACTAATTTCCATGTGCTTTTCGTGTCATAACAAATAAATCACTTAATGCAAAGTCAAAGATATTTATGACCATTTCATTATGAGTTTTGTAATTTTAATCTTATATTTAAGTCTATGATACATTTTACTTTATTTATTTATTTATGAGACAGAGTATCTCTCTGTCATCCAGGCTGGAGTGCAGTGGCCATCTCAACTCACTGCAACCTCTGCCACCCAGGTCCAAGTGATTTCCTGCATCAACCTCCTGAGTAGCTGGGATTACAGGCGCATGTCACCACGCCTGGCTAATTTTTGTACTCTTAGTAAAGACAGGGTTTCACCATGTATGTCAGGCTGGTCTTGAACTCCTGACATCGTGATCTGCCCACCTTGGCCTCCCAAAGTGCTGGGATTACAGGGATGAGCCACTGCTCCCAGGCTACATTAATTTTTTTATGGTGTTAGAAGTAATCAAATTTTATTCTTTGGCACATGAATATTCAGTCATCCCAATAACATTTTGAAAATTGTAACTTTCTCTCCATTGAGTTGTCTTGACCATAAATATAAGGGTTTATGTCTGGACTGGTTTATTTATTTTGTGGTTTAGTAGAGTGTTCTGTGAATATATAAAATTTAATTTGCTTATAATTTTATTCAAGTCTTCTATTTTCTGATTCATCTTTTGCCTAGTTGTTATATTCATCATTGAATATGAGGTATTGAATTCACCAACTATTTTTGTTATATTGTTCTTGTTACCTTTCATTTATGTCCATTTTTGCTATTTGTGCTTTTGGTCTTTGTTGTTAAATGCATGCATGTTTATAATCACTGTGCCATCCTGGTAGATAGATTCTTTCATTATTAGAAAATATCCCTTTTTGAGTACCCAAACAGTTATTGTCTTAAAGTTTATTATGTCTGATATTAGTATAGCCAGTTTTTACTGTTGGCATGGCATATATAGTTTTTTCAACTTATTTATGTATTTGAAATAAAAGCATCTCTTTTGGACAGTATAGAGTTGGGTCATTTTTAATGTACATTCAGCAAACGTTTCCCTCTTGATTGAAGTGTTGGAGTGTTTAATTAATGTTTAATGTAAGTACCTATTAGCTGGTGTATGCCATTTTGATATATCTTCATATGTTTTAAATCATTTTTTCCCTAGTGTTCCACTATTGTTTTGTATTGTATTAAATATATATGTCCTATTATATAATTTTAATTTCTTTGTCATTTATTTTACTTTATATCTTGAGTTATTTTCTTAGAGCTTATCCTGCAGATTAAAATTGACATATGAATTTAAAATAATTTATCTTGAATTAATATCAATTTATTTTCAGTAATATATAAACAACTTAAATATATTGCCATCCTTTCCCATCCTGTTTTTACTATAATTGTAACATAAGCTACCTCCTCATATATTTTATACCCACTAACAGAGTTTCTTAATTATTGCTTTATGCAGTTGTTTTTAAAATAAGATAGAATATTTTAAAAGTTAAAATACATTTAATTATACTGTGTTTTACACTTTCCGATATAGTTACATTTACTGTTCTCTATTTCTTTGTGTGTACTTGAGTTACTGTCTAATGTAATTTCCTTTCAATCTGAAGGGTTCTCTTAGGTATTTCTATGAGACATATCTGCTGGTGATAAAGTCTCTCAGTTTTCGGCATATCTGGATATGTCTTAGTTTCCTCTTTATTTTTAAAACATCATTTGCTACCATAGAATTCTTGGTTGAGAGTCTTTCAACCCTTTGGAAATGTCATACCACCACTTTTACCCTCCATGAGAAACCTCTCTTTATCTTACTGAAGATTCCTTATGTGAGATGGGTGGTTTTTCTCATACTGCTTTCAAGTTTCTCTCTTTGTTTTAGACTTTGGATAATTTGATTGTAATGTATCTGCTTGTCTCCTGAGTTTATCTTACTTGAATGTATAGATTAAGATTCTTAATAAAATTCAGAAAATTATTTTTCCCTATTATTTCTTTTTTTCCCCATTTTTCTCTCTCGCCTTCTTCATAGAGTCCCATTATGGTCCATGTCAATATACTTTATTGTGTGCCACAAGTCTCTGAAGCACTATTCAATCTTTTTTCTTTCTAGTCTTCATATTGAATAATTTCAGTTGACCCATTTGTATGTTTACTGATACATTTTGCTGCCAACTCAAATCATCTGTTAATCTCCTCTAGCAAATTTTTTATTTCAGTTGTTATACTTTTCAACTCCGGAATTTCTATGTTGTTCTTTTTAAAATGTGTATCTCCTTATTGTTACCTAATATTTGGTATGCAATCTTTCTCATTCTTCCACTTAATTCTTTCGATATAATTTCCTTTAGTTCTTTCAGCATATTTATAATAACTTATTTGAAGTCTTTGTCTAATAAGTCCAATATCTGTAATTTGGATATAATTTCTATTAAATATATTTTTTTTCTATTATGGGTCATAGTTTCTTGTTTATTTGCATATCTTATAACTTGTAGTTGAAAACTGGGTAAAATTACTTTACAAATATGACATGTTTTCTCTGGGAATCAGTGTCCCTTCCCCCAAGGCTTGTTGTCACTGTTTGTTGCAGTGTTTGCTATTTATTTGCTCAGTTTAATTCTAAAACTCACTCTTCCCTGATGCATGTGGTCACTGAAGTCTCCTCAATTATCTCAGTGCTTGACTAAGATTGAATGGAGATTTATTTAAATTTCTTGAACCAATACATTTTAGTATTTTGCTGGAGAGGATTGTTTGTGTTCTGCAATACACATGCAATGCTCCAGCAATTTGAAACTCTGCCTTAGCCTCACTCCCTGCTTGTGGAGGACCAGAATTAGTAAGAGTTTGAAATTTTCTAAGGTATGCTTTGGGCATGTACACACTTTGCACATGTGTGCAGTTTCTTCTCTCTGTAAGATTACGTCAAAGCCTTTCAATGTCTCCTATGTTTATCTCATTCCCTACATGTGATAATCATTTGACTAGTCTCTTGTTTGTGCCAGCCAGTATCACTGCCTCAGGCAGCCATTATGTTAAATAATTGTCATTACTTAATTTATTGACATGCCTTGGAGATAGGCATCTTCCCACTGAGCAGTTCTGGGTCAGGTCACAGAGTGACACACTTAGTAAATAAGACTTTTCCAAGAAGTTGGCAGACAGATAAAATAGTGGCAATTCTCTGGGGATGGGCCTTTTTGATGAGCTTCAAAGCTTTTCTTCCCCTTGCAGTGTTTTACAGCTATTATGGTTGTGGGCCTATTGGTTTTCAAGGGTACTATAGATCCAGAAAGTAGGGTAAGATAATTCATCACCAGGTTTATTGTTCTTAAATTATCAAGCACTGAGATTTAACCACTTTTTGTGAATAAACACACCAGATTATTGCAAGTCTTTAATTTTCAGAGTTCTGAAAAAAGGAATTGTGATAATTTTTGCCAGTGTTCATGTTGCTTTTATGAGGAGTAGATTTCTGTAAGTACCATTTATTCATGATGTCTTGATTTGGTTGTCATAAATTTCAAAGTTACTGCATAGAATTGTTACCTTCCTGTTTAAAGACAGATTCTTAACAATCTGTTTAACAATAACAGATTCTTAGCAATGTATATTATGCATATACCTTCTTTTATTAATAAAACTTAATTCAATCAATATTTAAGGGTAGAGTTTTACATTAGCTTGTTATATTAATAACCATTGATGTAAGTGACATATAATAAAATTTCTACACTTGCAAATGACTGGAATTTTCTTGAGTTAGATCATATTATATTTTGTATGTATCTGAAAATAGAAGATTAAGTCAACAAAAAAGGCTGAACCATAATTTTAAAGAAATTTAGAAAAACATTGATGAAGGGACCACATTGCATCTAACACTCAAGAAATTCATAGGAAAAGATGTCAGGAATCAAACTGATTTCAGTGACATCAACTGGACTTGTGAAGTATCTGATTTTTTTGAGACTCTGGTGAATTTTATTAGTGGTGATAATTTAACGAAGCATTAAATTGTTCTTCTGAACTGCTCTCTTTAGTAAGAGTGTTGAATACAGTAGTTAAAAATAGAGACGAAGCATAATTTACATATTTGAAAAATGTAGCATTTTATAAATATAAGAAAAATAATTTGTATTCAAATTAATGTTTTAGTGTTTATAATATACACAATGGAGATTTTAGTATGTAATTTATACTATAGAGATTATAAAAATTCTATGATATATATGAAATATACATTTGGAGGAAATAATATATATATACATATATGGAGAAAATAATACATGTATACATGTGGAGGAAATAAATTGTTATACATGAATTGACATTTATTTATTTATAGGTAATCACTCTGGAGATAGGATATTCCCACTGAGCAGTTGTGGGTCAGGTCAAAGAATGACAAACTTAGTAAATGAGACTTTTCCATGAAGTTATTTAATTTATTTCCTCCACACATATAATATCCATTTAATTTATTTACTGTGAATATAAGATATACACGTGAAGAAAACAAATTGTTAAGTATAAGTATTCTAAATCTGGTATGATGTTCAAGAAACTTGAATTTTCTAAAAACAGCTTTTTTTTTTTAAACTATAATGGCAATTGCTGAAAAGTCAGCTTTTCTGAAAGTCTTTTTTAGAACATTTATATGGTATATTAAGTTATTGGTATGGTTTGACTGTGTTCCTACTCAAATCTCACTTTGAATCGTAATAATCCCCACATGTCAAGGGTGGTGCCAAGTGGAGATAATTGAGTCATGGGGGTGGTTTCCTCCATACTGTTCTTGTGTAGTGAGTAAGTCTCACTAGATCTAATGGTCTTATAATGGGAAATTCCCCTGCATAAGCTCTCTTGCCTAGCACCATGTAAGACATGACTTTGCTCCTCATTCCCCTTCATTCATGGTTGTGAGGCCTCACCAGCAATGTGGAACTGTGAGTCAATTACCTTTTTCCTTTATAAATTACCCAGTCTTGGGTATGTCTTTATTAGCAGTGTGAGAACAGATGAATACAGTTATAATCTATGAAAACTGCAAAATCTTGGACAGCTTAGGTAAAGAACAGTAGATATTTGGCATGGAAACATTTGAGACCCATGTTCTTTCAGAAATGTTTTAGTAGTATTGAGAAAGATGGTCCCTGAAGCAAGTTTTAGTAGTTACATGTCTCTCCTTGAGTTTGAAATATTTATTACAACAATTGTACATACTATAAGGAATAAACATTTTTACTGTGTCTTTTTTATTTTTAAATCAAATTTAAATAAGTTACATAAATATATAATAGTAGTCACCAATGATTTTCAGTGGTGCAAATCTGGTTGTATATATTTTGAATTTGGCCTATAATATTTTTGTTGGACACAGCATTTTTTAAAGGAATTTGACTGCCTTATGTTGTGTGTGAATTCTCTGAGTTCCCAAAACTGAATTCCTATTACATTGTTACAGTAGTTTCCTGTACCCTTAGTATTTAATGTGGCTACTGTTGCCATAAGTCTTTGTGAATCTTGTTTCCTGAAAAAGAAGAACTAATCTGTGGCAATGGCATTCAAGAAAAAAAGCAACAATTTAAAAACTTGTTTATAAGAAAGATGGACTGAAGACCAACTAGGCAATAATTCTATAAATCTATACGAATATACAGAAACAGACTAATTGCAGAAATGTGTATTAGCTTAAAGATATAAGAAAAGTTAGTTGATAAACATAAACACTTGCTTATTCAACAAATAAACAATTAAAGGAATAGAAAAAAATAGCAGATTCTTTGCTATGCCCTGTTTAAGTTACCAGGGGTTGAGAAGAAAAACAGACAAGAAAAACAGTTTTCAGGACTTGCATCAGGGTGTGTAAAAGAGCTGTAAAAAACAAAGATTATCCGTAATTATATCCCTGAGTAAAGATATATTTCCTGGGGACATAATTACATCTAATCTTTTTTTGCACCTTTATTTGAATCCCCATCTGCCTTCCCCCAATAAGTATTGAAGGTGGAAGAGGAATTCCCAAATTTAGTTTCTGCCTATTCATCAAATAAAGGAGTTCATAATATTAATAGAATTTAGTCCATTAAAAACAAAGAAGGCTATATTCTTGAAGATGTGTTTGTGGCTACTATAGTGAGACTGACACATCCTGATGTGGAAGGGAGTGTAGCTCTCTCAGGAAACAGAGATGGAGGAAAAACAATCATTTCACACTGATCAGACCTTGTGGGTGGTCCCAGGCCATCTTAAACATTTTGGGGTTTTTTTCATGAAATAATAGGAAACATATTGATGCTTTAATATTGAATGTAGTATTAACAGATCTGCATTTTCAAACGATTCCACTGGATGCAGAGCAGAATTTGGATTTTAAAGAAAAATGAGTGTGTATAGGGGACAAGATGGAGGGAGATGGGGAATAAAATACAATCTTGTGCCTGATGGATTTAATATAGACAAAATGTAGAGTATACATTCAAAAGCTTGTTAGGAGATAGACATAAGTGATTGGATTTGATAGATGAGGAACATAATAGTGTTAAAATGGATCTCTCAAATATTACAGAATTTAATGTGCTTGTTTACTGGAGTTAAAAAGCAATGGAAGAGTGACTGTTGCTCACAGCCTCACAGCAGAAATTAAGAGACTGGTTTGTAGCCAGCGGGAAAGACAGCCATATTTATGATCAGAATTGAGCATTCAAAAAATTAATAAAATGTAAATTATAGAAGTTTAAGTGGGTGTGAAAATTGCCTTGCAGGAGGGTTACTAGGCAGAAATTAAGCTAAAAAAGAAAAAAAAGAAAAACTTTAAAAACAACTACATGAAGAGTTAATACGGAGCTTTTACATACTTTGTTTCTTACAAGTTATTCAGTATCCCCCATGTGCAAAATGTGAATAAAAGTCAATAATGAATTAGGCATGCCTCTCATTTTATGAAGCTTGGCATATTTGTAAGCCCATATATGGAAAATTCATCATTTTTTAATAACTGGAGTCACTAGCTCATTGATTATCAATGTCTCATTCATGATAATAGAAAGACAGAGAAAAACAGTAGGAAGCACAAATAATTTCATACATAAAAGTAAATTTAAGAGTGGATTCGAATGAAATTAATGTTCTAATTTATGCCACAGAGTGTGACATAAATATCATACTGATGATTACACAACTGGAATTCTGAAGTCCAAGCAGAATGATAAGCATAGAGATTTTTCTCCTTAACTTTCATTTATTCTTTTTTAAAGAAAGCATGGGGATATACTATTAAAGTTAACATCACCTTCCCTATTAATACATTAAAATATTTCTTCCTTGTAATCACTAAAAGTAAAAGAAATCCTTAAATCTGGATTTACTTTGGGATTTCTATTGTCTAGCCATAAGTTAAAAAACTCATTATCTAAATACTAGTTTAAATAACTTTAATCTGGTATCTAAAAATACTTCCCTTATAGAAATTGGCAGGGTGTATTGAGAGCATTAATTTAGACACACTAATATTATATGTAAGGTTTAGACTCTTGAGCCAGAGACGTGTCAGGAAATTAAAAGGTGAAATATCTAAGCTTTAGTGACCTCAGTTCTCCACGATCTAATATTTTCTCATTCACTTGACAGAGTTTTTATGTTTTTATACAAAAATTAAATGATAAATCATATGCTCTCTTTTTAGAATTCACATGAATTTTAAGTCTGTACATAAATTATTTTGGGTACAGTCTGGGCAAATACTTCTTCAGAGAAATTTGATGTCTAATCAGCACCTATTTTGTTCAAATGATACAGTTAAAATTTTCACAGATACCATAGGTATAATTTAATTTTTTATAGTTTTTATAATGCTGCTATTACACTTGAGAGAAAGATTTCTTTAAACACTGTGATCAACTTTCTAAAGAATATTCCTGATTTTCAGCAACTCTTCTAATTTTTATGAATCTTTCATCTGTTAGTGATCTTCCCTTCTTTCTCTCCACATGTCAAAATCAATAATCTCCAATTTCTCCTTGCTGGAATCAATACTCATAAACTATAAACCAATGTCTGGAACATTGGTTTTCACAGCTATTGTCATTCCTAAGAGACAATACTGTTTATCACCTATAACAAATGATGATCCACAGAGGCTTAAAAATTGTCCAGTTTTTTTTAAGTGCATGTGAAGTTGTAATTCAATGAGGAAAAAATGTTATATTAATGTCAACTTGATCTTCCTTAATTCTTTCAAATTTTGTGTATTTTATTTATCTTTTTCTTCAATCTTTTCCATTTAGAAAACTTTCAGATATCTCTCTTTCTGATACAGATAAGATACTCTGCAAGTAACTCAAACTCAATAGAGCAAAGTGAGAAAAACAACCTTTTTCATTTTTCTAAGTTTTTTGGCCTTCTCTATATGATCTTCTCTATTATAACTAATCAATTTTATTTTTTTATATCAAATGAAAAATCTTTGGAAAAGATTTTGATAGAAAATTGTTTCCTTTAAAAGTCCACATTTTGCCAAAATATTAAGCTCCTTACTTTAATACCATAAACACCACATGGAGATATACTTCAGACAGTTACATGAAGAGTAGTGGGTGGACCAAACTAAGAAAGACCAAAATCTGAATTTGACACTAGATTTCTAGATCACATCAAGAGATTATGGAAGCCCTAACTGTAAAGAATCAATGCTGAGAGGTAAACAAACACTAGAAAAGGCATTATTTAAAATAAGGACATAAAAATACAATTGATCTGCTTAAGGAAATAAGACTAGGTATAGGATGGAACTTCCCCATCTAGTAGAACAGGAACTCAATTCTCAAAACCAGAGCACAGATCAATAATTTAAATATAAAACTAAGAGAAAAGCACAGAATCCAGATATGAGCTAAATCAGTACATATATATAAGGTTTCATCCCAGATTTCCCAAACCAGAACCGAGACTGGTCCTGGGAGGATAGCCATGATAGTTTAATGTCTCTATCCACAGGTATTGGCTGGGGACATCATGACAAGTTAGCTGAAAAGGAAACTTTTTATTTTTAAAACTGTTTTTTTCCCCCTCAATTCTGTCAAATTTTCTTCCGGCTATTGCATCCCTCCTCTACGCTCAGATCCTACTGAGAACTGAGACTTATGTCCTTGGTGTGCCAGTTTATGTGCGACTACTGTATCTGATTCTAACATGTAGTTACAAGACTTTTCTTACAGATATAACATTCCAATTCTTCAGTTTTCTCTGTACCTGACATGACCTGTTCCTCTACAACTAGATATTATGCCTTTCCATATTATTTACCAATCTAGACCTGCAAACATCCAAATCAACATGACTATTTAAACACAAAATTATTTTTATTATCCTCAGTCTGATCTGAGTGTCTATAACTTTCTTGATGTCTGCTGTACATTTTCCAATGTGTTGGTAATTGTTTCACAACTGGCTCACTGGAAAAGATAAAAATAAAAACAAAACTGCTGGAGCTTCTGTATAGCTGAACACATGAAGTTCCCTGGAGAGTGGCAAACCCAGAGAAGCTATGGAAAGTTTCTGTGCCCTTTCCCTCTTCTCTTGCCTAATCCATCTATTCATCTGGTATTCATTAGTATCTTTTGTAATACCCTTTATAGTAAAGGAGTAAACACACTTTCTCGAAGGAGAAATTTGAAATATTTGCAAAACATTGATGTATGTATGTAACTATTTTCATGCTCAGCATCAGGAAATTAGATAATATCTTTCTGAAATGAGTCAGCTAAACATCCAGCTATTCCACTGTGGCAAATTAAAGCATCTGACACTGTATCAAGTGGAGAAACATAAAGTCACTCACGTTAATTTCAACAAATGCACTGTTTAGTGAAACATGGGTCTTTATAAACACACTGGAATTTGAAAAATAACACACTGATAAAAAATCTGTTTTTTATAATTTACTGATTTCTCTACACTAAGTATTTCCAACATACTTGATTTCAAGGTACCAATATGAAGACTGAATGTAGCAGGGAAAAAGGTCAACTCCTTGTTCTCTTGGCCATATCCGAGTTGTCTCTTACACTATTATCTGTAAGTCACTACACAATTGTTTTAGGTCACAATAAAAAATGATATGAATTCCTCTAGAAAGTTAGAATATTGGTTGCTTTTATTTTTTCTCTACCAAATCAACTATTAAAGATTTTCTTATACAAAATATAAAGGTAAAAACATGGTAGGTGCTTACTATATGTTTTGGAATGCATTAATAGGATTGTATTCCATACCATTTTTACTAGTAGAACCAGAGTATTTTCATCTTTATGTAATGATAGTTAGCAAGAATATTTGCTGTTTCTTATTCTGACACTGTGGCAGAGACTGCTAGTTGTTTTCTATTAGTTTCTATCCCTTTCATTCATAGCAATAGATTGTTTGGCAGGATGTATTAACATTCAAAATAAAGACTACGTTCCCCAGCCCCCAATGTAACCAAGTTTCAGATGGCTATAATCTGGCCAATTGGATATAAGTAGAAGTATCATAACACAGCTTCTAGGAATCTTCCTTAGGAAAGTATGTGTCCTATCCTTCTTCCCTTCGTCTTTTCTGCGGGTTAGAACACATATATTATTGCTCTATCCCATTTTGGACTCAGAATAAAAAGTGTCCCATTCTGGAGATGGAAGAGTAAATATTTAAATTAGCTTATGTCTCAAAAACTTTAAGCAGCAGAGGCATAGAATGGTTTTGAGTACGGAGGTGTTAAGAGACGACTATTATTATAGAATATTCAGGTGTAAAAAGGCAAGAGACAAAGCTAGGGAACTTGTTAGAAGTCTAGTGTAGTAGTCTAGTTTGGTCCAGGGATGAGATGATAGTAGCTAGAAGTAAAGTGTTAGTGGTAAAGAGCATAAGAAATGGTAAGTTTAAAAACATATTTTAATTTATTATTTTCTGATGAATTGGATGTAAGTTGTTAGAACAAAAGAAGATCCCAATGTTTTTGAATATGAACAATCGAACACGTGATGCTGCCATTTACTGAGAAAGACATGGAAATGAGACTATTTGGAACTCAAATTTGAAAATAAGGTAGGTAGTTATAACAAGTTGATTGCAAAAAAAGGCCACAGTTTCTTCATTCCATGCTGTCCTTATACATGCCTTTGGCCTTGTAACTTTGTCATGCTCTTGTGATCTCATCCTTCTCTTGTTTGTGACTTGCTTGAGCCAATGAGATTTTAGTAGGAATCAATTAAAACTTGATAATGTGTGCATTTTCATTTTCTCATGTTTGCGTTTCTGCTATAGGCATGAGAACATGCTTAAGATAATTGTGCTATTAGATGAGATATTGTCCTATGGAGGCCAAGTGGATAGCCCACAGGCAGAAAAGTGAGTGAGTCCAACCAAGATCATCAGAATAATAGAGGCAATCCCCTCAGAAGCTTGAACAATAAGAACTTATTTTGAATGACTCTGAGATTTTTTATGTCCCATGGAGATAGCGAAATGAAAGATGTACTCAGAGTACCTATAATTATTTTAGACACTGGTGTAGATTGCCCCATGTAGAACATGAGGTAGAGATGAGAGCTGAAACTGAGCACTATGACATTCTAATATCTAGAAGTAAAAAGCTGGAGGACTTACACAAGGAATTTAAAGAATAAAGATATATTAGGATAAAATAAATGAAAAATGGGGCATTCTGGGAGGGAAAGCCATGAAAATGCTTGAAGGAGTGATAACAAATATAGAATGTTTTAAAGTCTGAATAATGTGAGAATTATTAAGTGGTAATGATTATTCTGAAGGGTTGTGTAAGAGCAGTGATATGGTTTGGCTGTGTCCCCACCCAAATATTATCTTGAATTATAGTTCCCATAATCCCCAAGTGTGGTGGTAAGGACCCAGTGGGAGATGATCGAATTATGAGGATGGTTTCTCCCATGCTATTCTCATGATAGTAAGTTCTCACCAGATCTGATGTTTTTATAAGGGGTTTCCCCCTTTGCTCAGTCCTCATTCTTTCTTCTGCTGCCTAGTGAAGGACATGTTTACTTCCCCTTCCACCAAGATTTTAAGTTTCCAGAGGCTTCCCCATCCCTGTGGAACTGTGAGTCAATTAAACCTCTTTCCTTTATAAATTACCCTGTCTTGGGTATGTTCTTATAGCAGCATAAGAATGGACTAATGCAGGCAGGATGGAATGAAGAAATGGTGGCATGTTTTGCAGTCAACTTACTATAACTACCTACCTTGTTTTCCAATCCAGTACCATTCCTGAATTCCAAGTTATCTCATCCCCATGTCTTTCTCGATAAATGGCAACACTGTGTGTTCAGTTGTGCATGATCAAACCTTCATAAATATAACAAACTCCAGTTCTTGGAGTTCCTCTCCTGTAAAAAGTCATGATGTGTGGGGATATCATCAGCTCTCTACTGATTGCTTTGTGGAAATTGAAACTCTGGGAACCCAAACAAATTTGATACTCTGGCTATATCTATTGATGTATATTAAAAAGTCTTGGAGAGAGATCCAAGATGGCCGATCACTAGCAGCTCAGGATTGCAGCTCCCAGTAAAAGCGCAGAGAGCCAGTGGACGCCACACTTACCGATAAATTTTTGCTGCCCACGGACCAGGACATTCCCAGCAGAGGAGCCCCA
>CAUYQU010087852.1:0-10548 GCA_963574635.1 Cheracebus regulus | reverse complement strand
TTCTTATCTCCTCCCCCAGATTTGCAGTGTTGAAACTTGTGTTCCCCTTTGTTGTATAGAATTAACAATGTGAGTTGACGTCAGCTACTGAAAGCTGAAGGTATATATTGGGACCCTATGCACAAATAAAATTGCTGTTTAGGCATTGCATATTCAGTCCTCCAGACCCTGTCTTTCTGTCTTTCTTCTCTTCCATGCACTCTCTCTTCCAGGTTATAGGGATCCACTTGCTGGAGTCCCTGGCAGATGTGCTGGCCCCGACAGTGACTTGCAAGTGGTGAATTCTTTCAACATTTGTTTGTCTGAAAGACTGTCTTTTTCATTCATGTGTGACATTTAGTTTCACTGGATAAAAATTTTTGTTTGATAATTGTTCTGTTTGAGGAGGCTTAAGATAGGGCCCAAATTTCTTCTAGCTTGTAGGGTTTCTGCTGAGAAATCTGCTGTTAATCTGATAGGTTTTACTTTATAGGTTACCTGGTGCTTCTGTCTCACAGCTCTTAAGATTCTTTCTTTTGTCTTAACTTTGGATAACCTGATGACAATGTGCCTAGGAGAAGATCTTTTTGTGATGAATTTCCCCGGTGTTTGTGTTCCTTGTATTTGGATGTCTAGGTCTCTAGCAAGACTGGGGAGGTTTTCCTTGATTATTCCCCCAAATACGTTTTCCAAGTTTTTATAATTCTCTTCTTCCTCAGGAACACCAATTATTCTTAGGTTTGTTTGTTTAACATAATCCCAGACTTCTTGGAGGCTTTGTTCATATTTTCTTACTCTTTTTTTCTTTGTCTTTGTTGGATTGGGTTAATTTGAAGACCTTGTCTTCCAGCTCTGACTTTCTTTCTTCCACTTATTCATTTTTATTGCTGAGACTTTTCAGAGCATTTTACATTTCTAAAAGTGTGTCCAAAGTTTCCTGAATTTTTGAATTTTTTTTCTTTAAGCAGTCTATTTTTCTTGAACATTTCTCTTTTTACTTCTTGTATCATATTTTGGATTTCCTTGCATTAGGCTTTGCCTTTCTCTAGTCCCTCCCTGATTAGCTTAACAACTATCCTTATGAATTCTTTGTCAGGTAAATCAAGGATTTCTTCTTGGTTTGGATCTATTGCTGATGAACTAGTATGATTTTTTTAGGGGGTGTTGAAGAGCCTTGTTTTTTCATATTACCAGGTTGGTTTTCTGGTTCCTTCTTATTTGGGTAGGCTCTGTTAGAGGGAAGGTTTATCTCTGAAGGCTGTCGTTCAGATTTTTTTGTCCACAGGATATTCCCTTGATGTAGAGCTTTCTGCCCTTTCCTACGGATGTGGCTTCCTGTGAGCTGAACTGCAGTGATTATTGTCTGTCTTCTGGGTCTAGTCATGCAGGAAGTCTACCTGGCTCTGGGCTGGTACTGGGGATTGTCTACACAGAGTCCCGTGATGTGAACCATCTATAAGTCTCTCAGCCGTGGATACCAGCACCTATTCTGGTGGAAGTGCGGGAGGTGCAATGGACTCCATGAGGATTCTTAGCTTTGGTGGTTTAATGCTCTATTTTTGTGCCAGTTGGCCTCCTGCCAGGAGGTGGCATTTTCCAGAGAACATTAGCTGTGGTATTATGGGGAGGAACTGATAGTGGGCGGGGCCCTAGAACTACCAAGTTTATATGCACCTGAAGCAGGAATGGTGAGACACAAACCTCTTGAACACTGAACTGAGGAAGGAAGTGGCTTTTTATTTGGCTGGGAGCTGTGGGGGGGCTACAGCCTCATTCATCGAATTACCTGAGAAGCAGCTTCTCTCCCCTTTTGTAGGCTTACAATGCTAAAGGGGAAACTGAGGTGAAACTGTCATTGTACATTTGCTGGATATCTGACCTTACAATCTTTTGGCTTCATTGATTTGCTAATTCATACGCAGCATGAGCCGGTACCTGCAGGGGAGGGGGCTTACAGAGACAAGACAAAGGCAGTAAACTGTTAGTTGGCAGAGTTGTTTCCAGGAGGGAGCCTGGGCCCTGCAGATGTGGTGGCATGACCCAGTGCTGGGCTCCAGCCGGTAGAGATAACATTCATTTGTAACTCTTTCAAGGCTTACAGATAGCATGGATGCTGGGAACCAAAAAGGGAGTCATCTTCCCAGCTCTTCATATTTTTGTTTATTTATTTTTTTCCCTCCTTCCCATCTTGCTGGGGAGGAGGTGGAGGCCGGGAAGCAGGAGGAGGGAAGGGGGTCTCCCCTCTCACCCTTTGTCTTCAGTTACCAGGATGGGTAGGGAAGGACCATCAGGTGGGGGCAGAGCTAGGCATGTTTGAGCTCAGACTCTCTGTGAGTGGGCCTTGCTGCAGCTGCTGTGGGGGATTGGGGTGAGGTTCCCAGGTCACTGGAGTTGTGTACCTAGGAGGATTATGGCTGCCTCTACTGAGCCATGCATGTTGTCAGGGAAGTGAGGGAGAGCTGGCAGTCACAGGCCTCACCCAGCTCCCATGCAAACCAAAGGGCTGTTCTCACTCCTACTGTGCCCTGCTAAGAGCCCCCAGATCATTTCTAGGCAGACAGCGAAACAGGCTTGAAAACCTGTCACAGGCTACTCACCTCCCAGTTGTGAAAGAAAAGGTCTTGATTCTTCCTCTGCCTGTAGAGTCTACATACTGGATTTGTACCCTCCCCTGAGTTCTGGCCAGGAGGCTTCTTACCTCGTTCAGATTGTTATAAAATTCAGCTAGAGATTTGCTTCTCCCTGTGTAGTTTTACCCCCGCTCCTCTTCCATTGGATCCCTGTGGCTCCAGGAAGGAATGGCCTGCTAGAGAACCCAGCAAGCCCCCAGGGCCTTTCTACTGCTTCTTCTCCCCTTCCCTGTATTTCACTTGGCTCTCCAAATTGACTCAGCTTCTGGTAAAGTCAGAAACTTCTCCCACAAAGAGAACTTCGGCTTCTCCAATGGGAATGTCTATTCAGGAGAAGAGGGTTTCCCTATCCCACTTCCACAGTTGGAGCACTCACAGTTTTAGGGGTTGGGAGGGTCTCCTGGGCCCTGCAGGAGTAGTCTGCTTCTTTCAGAGGGTCTGTGGGTCCTCTCAGGATTGCTGTCTCATGCTATTTCTATCACATTTGCAGTTATCTCTTCCACTGAAGTCTGGAACCACTCCAAGTCATCCATGAGCATTGGAATCAACTTCTTTCAAACTCATGTTTATGTTGATATTTTGATCTCCTCCCATGAATTATGAATGTTTTAATGGCATCGAGAATAGGAATCCTTTCCAGAAGGGTTTCAATTTACTTGTCCCAGATCCATCAGACAAATCAGTATCTATGGCAGCAATAACCATATGAAATGTATTTCTTAAACAATAAGACTTGAAAGTCGAAATTAGTCCTTGATCCATGGGCTGCAGAACAGATGTTGTATTAATATGCATGAAAAGAACATTAATCTCCTGAATGTCTCCATCAGAGTTCTTAAGTGATCAATCAGCTGCGTTGTCAATGAGCAGTAATATTTTGAAAGGAATCTTTTTCTGAGCACTAGGTCTCAACAGTGGTGTTAAAGCATTCAGTAAACCATGTTGTACACAGGTGCTGCCATCCAGGCTCTGTTGTTCCATTTATAGAGCACAGGTAGAGTAGAGTCAGCATCATTCTTAAGGCTCTAGATTTTCAGAATGGTCAATGTGCACTGATTTCAACTTAAAGTCAAGCTATATTAGCCCCTAACAAGAGACTCCACCTACTCTTGAAGCTTTGGAACCAGACATTGACTTCTCTTCTTTAGCTATGAAAGTTCTAGATGGTACTTTCTTCCAATAAAGTGAGGGATGCCTGTAGTTGTCTTCAATTTCTTGAAGGACTGTTATCTTCTCAGGGGTATAGAAGTAGGCTGGGTAGCTCTATAAGGTTGAATTAGGACCAGTTGGTAAAAATTGTGGGGAGACAGCCTTGTGTTCAAGATTTAAGAATAAAATAAAATCTTCTAACAGAGAAATGGGCTGGGAGTGGGTTGGCTGTCATTGGAAGTTGGGTTGTATGGATGTCATATAAGGTTTCTTGCATTAATAAGGAAATTGGATTGGATTACTTTCAAAGTGTCTTCAACTGTAGGATTTTTATAACAATATTAAATGTTTTTGGAAACAACCAAAATAGACTTTTCTGACTTTGAAGAAAAACAAACATTTTTCTCAGAACTTTGACTCAGTGGGTCAAAGCTCTGACCAATTATTATGAGAGAAGTTGCTCTGGCCACGTAGAGGGTCCTAATAGGTTGATTTAATTCAAATACTATTTCTTGCATGCCTATTATGAGTTATATACTATGGTAGGTAAAGGAGATACAAAAAAGATTTTTAAAAAATGGTCTCTGTGGCTGGGTGTGGTAGCTCATGCCTGTAATCTCAACAGTTTAGGATGCTGAGGTGGGAGAATTACTTGAGCCCCAGTTTTGAGACCACCCTGGGTTTGAGACCCTGTCTCTACAAAAAACAATTTAAAAAACTAAATTGGGCATGGTGATGTGCACCTGTAGTCCCAGCTACTAGAGAGGTCAATGTGGGAAGATCACTTGAACCCAGAAGGTTGAGGCTGCAGTGTGCCATAATTGTACCACTGCATTCTACCCTGGGTGACAGAGTGAGACCCTGTCTCAAAAAAAGTAGTCTCTGCCCTTTGGTAGTTGAAAAAGATGGAAGAGAGAAATCTATAATATGAATAAAAATGATATTTATTAAGAATATAGTACATGGCAGGTGCTAGTCTAAAAGTTTTTAATATTAACAACAATCCTATGAGATGCCCATTTTACAGATGAGAAAACTGAGGTACAAAGAGTAAAAAAATACTGTGCTCTATTTCACCCAATGAGTAAGGGCTGGGCCAGCACGGACGTGGTCTGACTTCAGAAGCTATGCCCTTAATCTTAGTACTGTCCTTCCTCTTTCCTGTAACATCTTTCCTTCGTACCGAATTACACTGTGCCCTCTTGGTTCTTGTCCATCCTCTCTAACTGTGATTCTCAGTGTCCTCCATGACTCCTTTTTTTCTGCCAGGCCGTTTTACCTGGTGTCCTCTAGAGCTCTGCCTAGGCTTTCTTCTTTCCATGTTGAGCCCTCTTCAGGGGTTCTCTGTAGGTCTCATGGTCTCTGATTACCAGCCAGGGGCAGATGACTTGCGGATCTGGTGTTTCCTTAGCTCATTCTGCATTCCTTCAGGCTAAGACATTCAGTTGCCTCTTAGATATCTTTACCAGGATGTCCATAGGCACCCAATGCTCTATGTGAGATATACTGAATGTATCAACTTTCTTCCTAAATTCACTTCTCCTATGTAGTCCATATCTTACATGGGACCCCATCCATGCTGGAAAACTAGGAGCCATATTTGACTTTTCTCTTATCCTCCACAGTTGATCTACATGGGACCCCATCCGTGCTGGAAAACTAGGAGCCATATTCTTTGAATTTCTGAAGATAGGGCCCAAATCCCTTCTACCTTACAGGGTTTCTGCTGAGAAATCTGCTGTTAATCTGATAGGTTTTCCTTTATAGATTACCTGGTGCTTCTGCCTCACAGCTCTTAAGAGTCTTTCTTTTGTCTTAACTTTGGATAATATAATGACAATGTGCCTAGGAAAAGATCTTCTTGCGATGAATTTCTCAGGTGTTGTTTGTGCTTCTTGTATTTAGATGTCTAGGTCTCTAGCAAACCCCATGCACCATTTATCTTTCTGTTTCTAGGGTTGGGCACTGTGTCTGATCCATGGCAGATGCTCAATAAATAAGCTTTTGAAATAAATGTGTTTATTGAAATAGATAAATGAATAGAAAGGGTTAGACATGGGGAATTGATTAAGTACCAAGGAGCCAGTAAACTAGGGATTACAAATTCTGCTTGGGAGACCCAAGTAAGCTTCACAGGAGAGATGACATTTCATTAAGATCTTAAGAGGAAAGGATGAGTTCACATGTGCTAGGTACAGCACAGAGGGAAAAGACTTTGTTGGCAGAGGGAAATTTCAGGGCAGCATGGATGATTTGGCAGGGCTGGACACAGGTGACCTGAGGGGATGGTAGCCAGGGTGGGCTGAGAGGCAGAGTGCAGCAGGACTGGGGAGATTGCCTCACCTCTGTCATAGCCAGATGGATCCTGGCTGAGAACCCAGGGGAAGCAGTGCCACCTACTATGCCAAAATTGGTTTTCCAGCCCCTTGAGTGGGAAGAAGTCAGTAGATCACTTATTAACTTGTCAACACACTGGAAGTTTTAAGTGAAAATCCTCTCATAGAATTAGAAAATCCATATGTGTGACATATGGAAAACATTCAACAAATACAGTGAACATTTTTCTAACTTGTGACATGCATTTGCCATCAAGCACTTAAAAAGAGGTCCTGTCCTTTATTGTTTTATAAAATGTGTCTCACTTGATTGCATGATATTTCCATTTTTCCTTCCTGACATTTTCATTCTAAAGTTATATAATCATTTGAGGCTTAATTGCTGCTGCTACTTTTAGCAGCCTTCACTCACTGTTGAGATTTTTATTTCCATATGAGAATGACATACCTAGAATTATACCATAATAATTATTGGTGAGGTTAATTAGAATCCAGCTCTTTTACTCTTTCATGTTTTATCAGCAGTTCTCCCAGTTTAAATGGATATAATCTGTATAGCACCTGACATAGCTCTAAGCACTTAGTGTGTGCTCAATAAACTATAGTGAGTAAAAAGAAAGTATTACTTTCAGTTGATATGATCTTGTGATTCATAAGCATTTGAAAGGTGCTGTTTTATTTTACTTTTTTCAGACAGAGTCTTGCTGTGTCACCCAGGCTAGAGTGCAATGGCACAATCTCAGCTCACTGCAACCTTTGCCTCCCGGGTTCAAGCAATTCTTCTGCCTCAGCCTCCCAAGTAGCTGGGATTACAGGCAACTGCCACCATGCCTGGCTAGTTTTTATATATTTTTTTAGTAGAAATGAGGTTTCCCCATGTTGGCCAGGCTGGTCTCAAACTCCCAATCTCTAGTGATCCTCTCACCTTGGCCTCCCAAAATGCTGGGATTATAGATGTTAGCCACCATGCCTGGGCTGAAAGGTGCTATTTTAATTTAAGGCTACTTTGTTTTTCAAAATTTCAGAATTAAGTCCTTAAGACTTTTCTTCATTGAAGAATAGTCTTATTCTTCAATGGGCAGCAGCCCAATTTACTGTCCAAGCCTTTTTGCAGAATCAGAAGTACCTGAGGGAATGACTGTTGCATTTCTATCATTTTTTAAAAAATGAATTGAGTGGTTAGTATGTGCCAGGGTTATCTTAACAACGAGAAATACAGGGATCAAGGAGACCTTGTTTCAGCCCTAAAATCCTTAAACTTTAGTACAGATAACCATACAAAAACCAAAGTCTTCTAGAAGTCTACCAAGGCCATGGTTGAGACACAAAGAAGAGAGTAATCAGCTCTTCATGGAGGTTTAGGAATGACTTCACACAGATGGTTATGTGCTTGAATCAAGCCATATGTGGTCAAAATATGTTCTTACATTACAAGAAGAGGATAGTGGTGGCAGGATGTGCAGTGAAATTGGTTAAGTCAGATTCATGAAGAACTCTGTATAACTTCATAAGCAGTTTGCACTTTATCTTAAGCAAAGGGGCTTTTAATGGGAGAGTGAAATGGTCAGATTAACCACAAAGATCATTCAGGTAGCAGTGCAGACAATGGGTTCGTGGAGCAGAGTGAGAGGTGAGTGGATGGACTGTGCAATATTGGCAGGGATGCCAATTAAAATACAACCCAGTGGGCTGGGTGCAGTGGCTCATGCCTGTAATCCTAGCCCTTTGGGAGACTGAGACAGGCAGATCACTTGAGGTCAGGAATTCTAGACCAGCCTGGCCAATATGGTGAAATCCCATCTCTACTAAAAGTACAAAAATTAGCTGGATGTAGTGGTGTGTGCCTGTAATCCCAGCTTCTCGTGATATTGAAGCACAAGAATCACTTGAACATGAGAAATGGAGGTTGCAGTGAGCCAAGGTGGTGATACTGTACTTCAGTCTGGGCGACAGAGTGAGACTCTATCTTAAAAAAACAAAATCAAAAACAAAAAAACAACACAACCACTATTAAAACAACCCAGGCCTGAAACAACAAGAGTGTAAAATTAAACAGTAGCAGATCAGTAATTTTTAAATTGGGGACCTGCAGTTTTGTCCCCCAGGGGACATTAGACAATATCAGAAAACTTTTTGTTTGTCACAACTCATGAGGGCAATGTTAGCATCTACTAGGTCAGTAATGCTGCTAAACAGCCTACGATGCACAGCAGACAACTCACAGCAAAGAGTTATCTGGTCCAGAATGTTACTAATGCCAAGATTGAGAAGGCCTGCTGCAGAGGGAAGGAAGAAACAGGTATAAGGGCATTTAGGAAGCAGAATCTACTATATTTGGTGACTGATAGAATGTAAAGGGTGAGGAGAGCATAGTTGAGGGTGATTTCAGGTTTCTGTTGTGAGTGTTTAGAGATAAGAAATATAAGAGGAGGAGCAGTGTTGGGATAGGTTTAGCTTTAGACATATTAAACTGCCTGGATGATGGGATCGATTATACCCAAACCTCAGCATCATGCAATATACCTATGTAACAAATCTGTACGTGTACCTCCAAATCTAAAATGAAAGTTGAAATTTTTAAAAATAAAGTTTAAATATCTTTAGGATGTGAAAGAGAAGATATCCTGGAGGTAGGTGGGTATATGGATCAGGAGTCCAGATCTGGGATGGAGATAGAGATCTGAGATTTATCAGCATAGAGACAACCTTGAATTAGAATGTGTGATGGAAATAACTTTAATTGATTGCCTTTATGGGAGAGGTAGTGAATGCTTGCCAAATGTTAGAAAATGAATGTTTGTGTCTCTTTGAAATTTATGTATTGAAGCTGTAAACCCCAGCGTGATGGTATTTGGAGGTAGAACCTTTGGGAGATAATAAATTTCTGTTGTTTGATCCACCCAGTTCATGCTATTTTGTTACAGCAGCCAAAGCTGACTATGACACCAAATATCCAAGTGTTGTTCTATACCTCCTGCCTTCTTTCTAGTTAGATTGGGGTCATGTGAATAGGTCTGGCCAATGGCTTAAGAACATGCATCCCTTCCAGGTTAACAGGGTAAAGAATGTGTGTGCGGCCTCCCCTTTCTTCCCCTGCCTATGTGCCTGAGGAGGCCACGTGTCCAGAGGGGAAGGAGGAGGGCAGCTGATTCTTGACTGAACTTTGTGTGAGTGAGAAATTAACGTGGTTTCAGCCACTAAGACTTCAGGGTGTGTTGCGGCTGTTGACTTTGTTTACCCTTAAGGATACATCCTGTAACTGATTGAACCTTTCATTCTGCCTCATGGGCAGGAAGACTAATCTGTCTCTTCCAAGTCAGCTAAGTCATTTGTCACAAAATTTCCTTTAAGTTCTGAAGCTCTTGAGAGTTACAATGTGGTGGGAATGGGCTCTTGTTTGAGGGCATCTTGTGCTGCCATCAGCTGATGTGTAGACTTGTCTGATCATGGATACCACCTGCCCCTCAGACTGGCTCCCATGGAGGTGTCCATAATCCATCTGGCCTCTGTTGCACCAGCCACGCTGTGGCTGCCTCCCTTGTCTTGACTGTGGGACCCTTTTGAGCCTGTTAGTTCTCAAAGTCCTATCTATACTCCTGTCCTTTGGGGGTTGGTGAGAACTCTCTGTGAAGCTGCCCAATTCCATCTCTATTCTCCAGATATATTTAGAGGCACTGGTTCCTTTACTGTAAGATCCTCAGAATTATATGGGGCACCTCTACCATCTTCCCTTTTGGAGATTGAGGGGATGGGAGGGGGTGCAGGAAGCCTGCTTCCAGTGACTAATTATTTTTTCCCAAATTCTCTGATAGGTTAGAAGCTTTACATGGGTGGGTAGGGAGGAACAGAAAAAAATGGATTCTCCATCATTGTATCTTTTTCTAAATCTTTTACACAAAGACAAATAAACATTTTTCTAAAGCCAAGAGCTTGTTGATCTTGTTACATTCTTCCTCGTTTTCCAAATGAAAGTGGGGCACATGGTTAAATAAAATTCAGGAGCACCCAAATCAGTGGTTCAGGAACATCCCCACTTTGGTTAAATGTTGTCATGGGAGCAGATGAAGGCAGTCAAGGCTGGGATGTAGAGCATCTCCTTGAACTTGAGAAATGAGAATCACCTGGAAGACTTATTACAACAAATTATGGGCCACATGCCTAGAATTTTGATTCAATAGATCTGGGAAAGGGATTAGTAATTTGTAGTTAGGGTTGCCAGATTTAGCAAATAAAAATAAAAGATGCCCAATTATTTGAATTTCTTATTAATAACACTTTTTTTGAAAAAGAGTAAGTATGTCCCAAATACTTCATGGAACATACTTTTTTTTTTTTTTTTTTTTTATTCAGGGTCTCACTTTTTCATCCAGGCTGGAGGGCAATAACGTGGTCGTGGCGTGCTGCAACCTCTGTCTCCTGGGCGCTGGTGATCCTCCCACCTCAACCTTTCAAGT
>CAUYQU010087851.1:0-11035 GCA_963574635.1 Cheracebus regulus | reverse complement strand
GCTGATGAGGAGCTGCGATCCCCGGTAGGAGGAGAGGCATTCTGATTTCGGGTGTTCTCAGCCTTTTTGCACTGGTTTCTTCCCATTTTTGTGGATTTATCCACCTGTCCTCTTTGTAATTGCCGACTTTCAGATTGGGTCTCTGAGTGGACGTTCGGCTTGTTGGTGATGAAGTTTTTTCTGTTTCTTAGTTTTCCTTCAGCAGACGCCCCTTCCCCACAGAGCTGGGCCTTCCCGGTTTCAGCTGTGCTTGTTCTCAGTCCTCAGAACTTCCAATTGTTGTTCTTCTTGTGGGGATGGGACCAGCCGAGCCCGACTAAAAGGGCATCCAGTCCTGTACACTCCACACCGGGAAGCGCCACACTGGGGCACCGGCAAAACAGCCGCGCCGGCCAAAAGAGTCGTGCTGGTGATCCATGTGGCTCCTCTGCCGGGAATCTCCTGGTCTGTGGGCAACAAAAATTGGTTGCAAAGTGCGGCGTCCACTCGTTCTCTGCGCTTTCACTGGGAGCTACATTCCTGAGCTGTTGGTAATCAGCCATCTTGGATCCGTCACTTCCATCTTCTATCTATACTATGTTGTTGGCTGCCGTTCTGTATTTGATTCTGAGGGCTATTTGATTCTAGAATCATGTATAAAAGGCAATTATAATGTTTAAAGTACATTTGTTGTATTTTTGTCTTTTGACACTCCACATGGATTAAATAATTATATGTCTTTTGGGAAATATGTACAAACTACTTTTGGCTACTGTATTAGTCCACTAGGGCTGCTGTAATAGTATACCACAGAGACTGGGTGGCTTAAATAACAGGAATGTGTTTTCTCACAGTTTTGAACACCAAAAGTCCAAGATCAAGGTGTTGGCAGGTTTGGTTTTTACTGAAGCCTCTCTCATTTTTACTGAAGCCTCTCTCAGGCCATAACACATATATACTAGACGTGGATTTCCTGAGTCAATAGGGTATGCATATGTTTGGCTTTAGATACTCCCAAAGTAAGTGCACAAATTTCCATCCTAACCAGAAATGTATGAGAGTTCTGGTTACTCCACGTCTTTACCAGTACTTGGTATGGACAATCTTTTTAATTTTAGACATTCTGGTTTATCTCGTTGGTGGTTGCTTTTTACATTTCTTTCTTTCTTTTTTTTTTTTTTGAGATGAAGTCTCACTCTGTTGCCCAGGCTTGAGTGCAGTGGCACCATCTCGGCTCAACTGCAGCCTCCACCTCCTGGTTCAAGTGATTTTTCTACCTCAGCCTCCTGAGTAGCTGGGACTGCAAGTGCATGCCACCATGCCTGACTAACTTTTTGTATTTTTAGTAAAGACAGGGTTTCACCATATTAGCCAGAATGGTCTCGATCTCCTCACCTCGTGATCCACCCACCTCAGCCTCCCAAAGTGCTGGGATTTCAGTCATGAGCCACCACACCTCTTAATTTCATACTATCTGGTTTATTCATTGATTTGCATAATGGCTATCTGAAATCACTGGAATGTAAGCCTTCCTCAGGCTTAATTACTAGAATGGCTAATTCTTCTCTATCCACTCTTTTTAAATTTATATTTTAATTGAAAGGGAAAAATAGAATCTATTTATAATGTACATCACAATGTTTATATATGTACAATATATTGGAATGGCTAAATCAATCTATTAACATATGCATTACTTCACATACTTATTTTTCTGGTGAGAACACTTGAAATCTACTCTCATAGCAAGTTTCTAGTATACAGTAGATTGTTATTAACTATAGTCACCACAGTGTACAATAGATGTCTTTAATTTATCCCTCTTGTCTAAATGGAATTGTCTGGCAAAGTCTTTATCTCTCTTCATTTCTGAGGGACAGATTTTCTGGGTAAAGTTTTCTCAGTTGGCATTGTTTTCCTTCAGCACTTTGAATATACCATTCCACCCTCTTCTGACCTGTGAAGTTTCTGTTGAGAAATCTGCTGCTAGCCTTATTGGAATTTCCTTATATGTGATTTGCTTCTTCTTTTTTTTTTTCTTATTTTGTCTTTGATATTTGATAGTTTGATTGTAATGTGTCTTAGTATAGTATTGCTTGAATCTAATCTGACTAGAGATCTTTGAGCTTCTTGTATATGGATATTTACATCTTGCACCAGATTTGGAAAGTTTTCTGCTATCATTTCTTTAAATACACTTTCTTCCATTTTGTCTGTCTCTTCTCCTAATTACCCACATCCAAAATTTGGTGATCATCCTTGAATCCTCTTGGTCCTTTACCAAATATAGCTAATTATTTACCAAATCTTGTGCATTCTGTCTTCTAAACAAATCCTGTACATATCCCTTCCTCTTCATTCCTACTGCAATTTCCCTATCATTTGTAGGATCCATCTACAAAATAAATCTTAAATCCTACAATTTTTAAAAACACAAAATCATAAAACAAACACCTAGGTCGTGAAATACAATATTGCTGGTATCCCCACAAAACACGTGTTCATTCTCAAATGAATTCTTTCTAAGAGGTAGTCACTATCCTGTCTTTTATTATAATCATGTCCTTACTAGCCTTTATACTTTTCTTCCTGTGTCTTCCTAAACAATATAACTTAATATTGCCCATTTTTAAACTTTATGTAAATAATATACTACTATTTATAAAATATAAAATTTTATATATAAAATATATAAAATATTTATACTATTTTATAGTATATCCAATTTTACTAAAAATTTTGCTTGTGATATTTATTCATATTAGTGTACATAGCTTTATTTTTGTGAATCTTCATTGTCACACAGTACTTCATTGTATGAAAATAGATTATCCATTTTACTGCTAATGGAAATTTGAGTGGTTTATGGTTTGGGTCTCCCTCCTCCTGGTCTTTTTATTTTTCTTCTTTTTTTATCCCTCTGTCTTAGCATCTTTCTCCCTGGACTCTTCCTTTCAAGATCCTTGCCTGTGTCTCTTGGCCTCTGCCTCTGTGTCTCCCCCTGTACTCTTTCTCAACTCCAATCTCGTCTTTCTCAATTCCAGACTTTTATCTCCACCAGAAGCTATATTAGAAATCCCAGAGGAAAAAAATACTTCTTTTCTCCCAATATTTATATCATTTTCAGTGAAAATGTTTTTTGGCTCTACTAATGTCACTATATATCTCTTGTTTTAATCACTGTCTCCATGAAAACGATATGCTTTAACTGTTCAGATACTGTGGTAGGCGCCCATTCTACTTGGAAAAAGATGTGGTGGGAAAGGAAGAAATGATGAATAGAAAAAATAGAAGAACAAATATATAGTCTATAACACAATAAGTAAATTATAAAATACAATATTCTATGAGGCTAAAGGAATTCTAAACCAAAGCCATGAGGCTGGAGAGAAGAAGGAGAAAGGAAAAAAGCTCTGTGCCACTAGAATTAAATACTAAGCATTAGACTCTTGCACAAATGTCAAATCTGAATTATTCAGAAGGAAAGCAATACCCTGCACTATATAAAAAATAAAAATGCAACTGAAAGGGCTAAACAAACTCAAAATTTTTAGAATAATGGATAGTAAAGGACTTTGACTCTGGAGAATAATAGATTGCTATTACTAGAAATTCAGGCTTAATATGAGGCTCAACCCAAAGCTAAAGGCCTAAAGCTTTGAGATGAGGGGAATAGAATTGAAACACATGCCACATTCTGGTAGTTGAGTATAACCCACATTATAACTTTCCAAGGTTCTCAGACAGGTAGGTGGTCCATGCATTTTGTTCAGGATTTTTAGTTGCATCCAGTGGGACACACAGGGAAATGTATGCTCACTCCATCTTAAACGTCTTAATAATCAGAATTTCAAAGGCATACATTGGTTTTGAAAAGACTATATTAGTTATCCACTAATACAGCATGAGAACACTCTTTTATCCACAAGCCTGCTGGTAATTATAATTTTGGCAGTTTCGTGGGTATAAAGTGCTATCTCATTGTTATTCTATTTCCCATTTCCCTGTAGGATAGTGCAATTGAAATTTTTTGTACCATATTTTTGATCATTCAGATTTGTGGGTATATATAAACATATATGCATGTGTATGTATGCAATGGGCTGATTTGTGTTGCCCCATTCCAAATTTATACCTCGTAGTCCTAAACCCCAGTACCTCAGCATGTGACTATACTTGGAGATAGTGTCTTTAAATAGGTAGTTAGTTAAAATAAGGTCATTAGGGTGGGCCCTAGCCCAACATTCCTTGTACCTTTATTAGAATAGGAGATTAGGACAAAGATATATAAAGGAGAAACCATGTGAAGACAAGGGAGAAAGCCATCTACAAGACAAGGAGAGAAGCCTCAGAAGAAACTAACGCTGCCCACATCCTGATCTCAAACTTCTAGCCTCCAGAGGTGTAAGATAATAGATCTCTGCTGATGATTAAGCCACCCAATCTGCAGTATTTTATTATGGCAGCACTAGAAGACTAATACAATGTATGTATGTTTTTATATATGATTATATAATTATAGAGAAAATACATTTTAAAATGTGTTACCTGGGCATAGAATGGTTGATGAAAAGATATAATACAGAAAGAGATGGGGATTTAAAAGGGAGGAGGGAACCAAGTAAATATTGAAAGGAGAAAATGGTGACCAGATTTTTAAAAATATGGATTATATAATCACATGTATTTGTGTACAAATTAAACATTTTTAGGTAACATAGTTGTTAGATTCATATGCACATACAATTCATTCATTATCTGGACATCACTTTGGTTACATCAATTTTTCTTTATCCAATATTCACTGGACTTAAGTGCTGCTTTACTCACTGTGCATGATGTTGGAGGCTTGGAACTCTGGATCCTCAAGCTGCACTCCAGCTGCATTGGGGAGAAAGCGTTGCATATTCTCTGTGAGGTACCAGCTTTGATTCTCATCAAATACAGAAAATAGGATGACATTCCTCTTGTCTGACATCATCTGTTAATTACATATATTGAAAGGGGTAAAGAAATGCTACTGATGTTGTCAGGTAGGAACTAGCAGTCTATGATGACAGAGATGGCATGCATGTGATATATCTGATCCTTTAGTTTAATTCCATTTCTTCTTAGGCATGTGCCAAGGCTTGGGAGTTGGGGGTGGGTGCTATGAGCAGTGAGTATATGCGTACAGCAAATGTATCCCCAGGACAAGAGGGTGACTGATCCCACTGAACTTACCTTTTCTGTACCCAAGGTCATATGCTGGCTAATTTTTTGGTACAGTCTACAGCCTTATTCTCTCCATGTTCAGATTAGAAGATTTAACTCTTTAAAGACCCAAGTGATTATTCGATGCCTTTCTTAAACAAGTTAGTAAAGTCAAATGAGATAATGACTTTCCTAAACTTCCATCTAGCAACTGATCTCCCACAACGCTATAAAAAATTAAAAATAGAAAAACAGAAATCAAATAACAAAGATAATGTGAACCACAAAAATGTCAAACAACACTAAAACCTTAAATTTTCTGTTTAAAACATTCAAATTTTTTTTCAGAAGAGCAGTTTGTATATGAACTAAATTTATGAGTTAGTGCTTGCTAATTGGATCTGCTAAGATTTCATATGTAAAACTCACTAATATGTATAAACTTCATTTTTTATAATCTATAGCTATAGAAACCAAAATATTGAAGGGAGGAGACTGGAGAATATAGAAAAATATTTCAGTTCTCTTTCCAAAACTGGCCAAAAAAAACTGTAATTAGGAAAAATCAGTCAGGACAAATACTCACCTTAATTTATAATTCTCTGAGTTTATGTGCTTCATGTTTTATTGGCACTAAAGTTCATATACTTTACTCTCTAAACAAATGAAATGTTTTCAGAATAGTAGGGATCTTATATATCATAAATATAATCAAGTAGACATGTAGTCAAGCCTCAACAATATGGCAATGAATTATTCCAGGGCCAAGCAATGAGTTTTTGTAAAGTTTTTATGAGTTTTTGTTTTTCCCTGTGTTTTGCCCAAAAATATTTATTAGAGACAGGGTCTTGCTTTGTCACCCAGGTTGGAGTGTGGTGGCACAATCTTGGCTTACTATAGTCTTGACCTTCTGGTCTCAAGCAATCTTTCCACCTCAGCCTCCTGAGTAGGTGGGACAACAGGCAAAAGCCACCTAACCCGGGTACTTTTTTTTTTGTAGAGACAGGGTCTTACTATTTTGCCCAGGATGGTCTTGAAATCCTGAACTCAAGCAATCCTCCTGCCTCAGCCTCCCAAAGTGCTGAGATTACAGGTGTGAGCCACCACAGCCAGTCTATTAAGCTCTTACTAAGTGCCATGCTCTGTGCTACATACTGCAGACATGTTAATTTTGAGGTGCTTTTGAGTCACCCATAAGGAGATGTCCATGGGAAAAATCTAGGCTGTAGATATAAATCTGTGGGTCATCTTAAAATAGGTGGTAATTGGACATGCGAAAATAGGGAGGATCACCTAGAGAGAGCTAAATCCCAGACTGGGAATGAGTATTAAAGGAAGAATCTACAGCCTACATTCTATGGCCTATCCAGCCAGCCGGCAATTTGACTACACTAAACTCAAATTCAGTAAAAGCTAAGCTCCTTTCTTTTACTGACCTATACTGCAAACTACTATATTTTCTTCAGGTTATAAGGAGACATACACTGAGAATTTATGTGCATCTCATTTTTAGCTTCAAACCCAGCACTTGGAAAGGTAAGAACTCACCTGGTTTCCTCTTTGATCTACAGATTCTTTGTAGCAGATGAGGAGAGGGCCAATGAGTCCTGAAGCTAGATCTCTCTCCATATTAATGAAACTAGAGTAATAGCGGGTCAGGCACCGAGGATCTGATTTAGTTGGCCCATCTTCTACAGTCACTGTCCATTTATATTTGAATATTTCTCCTGGCAGAATTGGAAAATCCTTCAAATGTTTTACACCTACCCACAAGCAAACCCAGAAATAGCTCAATTAGAGTATAACAAGCCACATATTGGTAATCATGTTGTTATTGCAAGGGTCCTACAAATCAGCAAGTGGAAGTTAAGTCACACTTATTATAATTTTAAGAGTCACACAATTATTTTTAAAAAGTAAAAAGCTGTCATCGATGGGCATTTGGGTTGGTTCCAAGTTTGCTATTGTGAACAGTGCCACACCAAACATACGTGTGCATGTGTCTTTATAATAGAATGATTTATAATCCTTTGGGCATATACCTAGTAATGGGGTTGCTGGGTCAAATGGTATTTCTATTTCTAGATCCTTGAGGAATTGCCACATTGTCTTCCACAATGGTTGAACTAATTTACACTCTCATCAAACTTAAAGTATATATATAAAAAGTAAAAAGCTGTAATTGATTATCTGGTTCACTGCGAAAGCTTCAGGTCTGAATATACACCAAAGAGCTTGGCATTGGAGTTTTAAGATGTAGTATCTGACCTCTGTGAGGAAAGGAAGCAAGAACTAAGATCTGCCTTCAGGGTAATGGATCCTTAGGACAAGAACTGATTTTAGTAATTAAGCCTCATTTTGGGTATGTTTAATACCTGAAGATTCAATATAAATCAAAATTTTAATTTTATATTCATTCTAAGCTCTTCCTCATCTCACTAGGTTATGCCTGATCTATGGTTAGAGAACCTATAGAAAGGGAATGGTGTTGAGGTGAGGAGTTCGAGACCAGCCTGGCCAACATGGTAAAATCCTGTCTCTACTAAAAATACAAAAATTAGCCAGGCGTGGTGGCAGGCACTTATAATCCCAGCTACTTGGGAGGCTGAGGCATGAGAATCGCTAGAACCCAGGAGGCAGAGGTTGCAGTGAGCCAATATTGCACCAATGCACTCTAGCCTGAGCAACAGAGAGAGACTCTGTCTCCACTCTTGCCCTCTCTTCTTGCCCACTATTATGGGCATTACAGACTTCAAAATTCTCCATGGAAAAAGCAGGTTACCAGTAACTGTATCCATGTATGCCTCCAAATTTCAGGATACACATTCAAAATCTCCCCAGAGCTCTGTAACTATGCCCTTCTTCCATAAAGAAATGCAAATAAAACTGGCATTAGAATTCTTATCAGCAATAATAAATATTAGAAAAAAGTGGAAGGAAAAAATTTTTCTTGAGATGGAGTCTTGCTGTGTTGCCCAGGCTGGAGTGCAGTGGTGTGATCGCAGCTCACTGCAACCTCTGCCTTCTGGGTTCAAGCAATTCTCCTGTCTCAGACTCCTGAGTAGCTGGGATTTCAGGTGTGCACCACCATGCCCAGCTAATTTTTTTTTTGTATTTTTATTAGAGACAGAGTTTCACTATGTTGGCCAGGCTGGTGTTGAACTCCTGACCTCAAGTGATCTGCCCGCCCTGGCCTCCCAAAGTGCTGGGATTACAGGTGTGAGCCATTACACCCAGTGGAAATATTTTTATATCCAGTCTGTCTATCCATCATGTGATACTGAAGGATTCAGAAAGTTTACCCTCTACGTACTATATATTTAAAGATTACTTGAGGATATACTTCCAGAAAAACAAGAGAAGAAATTAAAAAATAGAAATGTACAAGAGAAGAGAAGTTAATGCCATTAACTGCAAGAATGTCTTTAAGAAGAAAAAGATTTGGTCCCAGCACTTTGGGAGGCCAAGGCAGGCAGATCTCTTGAATTCAGGAATTCAAGACCAGCCTGGGCAACAAGTTAAGACCCCATTTCTACATAAAAATGCAAAAAAAAAAAAATAGCTGGGCATGCTGGTGTGCGCCTGTGGTCCCAGCTACTCAGGAGGCTGAGGTGGGAGGATGGCTTGAACCTGGAAGGCAGAGTTTTCAGTGAGCCGAGATCGTGCCACTGTACTCCAGCCTGGGTGACAGAGGGAGACCTTGTCTCAAAGAAAAAAAAAGATTTGGATACCAAGCAATAAATGGAATGATTGAGAAGCTGAAAGGTCTAAGAAATACGGTGAAGAAGCATACATTTCTTTTCCTAATAAAAGAAAAGAAAGTCGTACTTCAGGATACAGATGTAAAAATTATAAGGTCAATATGGTCCTAATATAAAAGCTAAAATTTAGGATGATATCAAACTACTGATGGGGAATAAGGAAGGAGAATCTACTTGATCTTTTTATTTTTTCGACACATGATAATTGTACATATTTATGGGGTACAGAGTAATATTTCAATACATGTATACACGTGTAATGATTAAATGTAAGGGTAATTAGTACATATCCATCACCTTAAACGTTTAGCATTTATTTGTGTTGGGAACATTCCAAATCATCTCATCTAGCTATTTGAAAATATATATCATTGTTGACTACAGTCACCCTACAGTGCTATAGAACATTAAGACTTATGCCTCCTATCTAAGCTGGAATTTTGCATCTATTAACCAACCTCTCCCTATTTCCGCCTCCCCTGCCTTTCTTTAGCCTCTAGTAACCACTATTTTATCTCTACTTCTATGAGATCAACTTTTTTCCTTTCGCATATTATTTTAATAGTAAAATCACTTGAGCTGTAGAAAAGTGAGTAATCACACCATATTACCTAGTTCCACAGTTAACATTTATAAAAAGAAACTTAAATACTAAAATAATACAAATGCTGTTTTTTTAATTTTTTAAGCTTTAGAGAAAATATACAGACAAAGCAACGAAGAGTTATTTCAAATTACAGTACAAATTGTAAATGTTAACAAGTTGTTTTGTAAAAGTAAAGGAATGACTAGCAGCAGTAGTCCATTCCTCTCCAATAGGAGAGGAAAAGTGAGGAGTACAGTTTTTAACATCCTTAATTTACAAAATATGGAGTCAAAATATACTTTCCAATCATGATTGGAAAAAATCCAATCATGGATTGAAAATATATTACTAAAAGTGGGTGTTTAGTATATTTTTAAAGTTCTAATGATAGCCAATTGAGGAACTGAAAACACTGATAAAACTGAAACAACTTGAATGGAAAGAAGCACAATGTTAAGTACTCACTTCACACAAAACGAAGTAAGTATATAATGCCTCAAGTTGAAAAACAAAGAGTTAGCAGTATCAGTAACTTTTTAGAGATGTAGAGATAACCACCAAAAATCAAAAACAGAAATCCTTAAAAATGGATGCCTCTAGGGAGGCAGCCCTTTTGTAGTTGTAAGCATACACATCTATTATTTTGATAAATATCCAACCAAAATTAATGAATAGAAAGAATATATATATATAACATCCAGTCTACTAAAAATATATATATATATATAATAAAACTACTGACAAAAGAAATGAAAGGCAAAGTAATTGTAATTAAAATATGAAATTATCAGAATACACAAAGACATATCAGTAGTAACACAAATGTGACTAGGGTAAAACCCCCTATCGAAAGATAGAGATTGGGCACAAAAATAAAACCCATATGTATGCTTTTACCCGGGCCAGGGCAAATGCAAAATGAATAAAAATATGAGAAACTAATATCACGAAAGAGATAAATTAGGTAAGCATGTGTGGCAATACTAAAGTTGGTGAAATAGAATTCAATTTAAGGAACAAAAAACCAAGAAGGGCATTTTCATTAATAAAATGTGCAGTCCATGTGATAGACATGTCATAAATCTTTAAACAACAAACAATATACTAAATAAAAATTGGAGTCATGAACTATTTAGAAATGAAAAGTGATTCTAGATACCAAAAGTTTGGAATATAGCTGAAAAACGTATTCAGAAAAAAAAAATTATCTTAAATGCCAGAAGAACCAGCTTCAAGATTTTAGGGTATTTATAGCAGTTGCAGTGGAAAAGTCCCAATCTCATTGGCTGTGCAATATCTGAACATCACCACTGGGTAACAGGAAAAACATATCAGGTGACTGTTCACTAACTTACACGAAACATCACCTCACAATTACAACCATCTGATCTTTGACAAACCTGACAAAAACAAATAATAGGGAAAGGATTCCCTATTTAATAAATGGTGTTGAGAAAACTGGCCAGCCATATGCAGAAAGCTGAAACTGGATCCCTTCCTTAAACCTTATACAAAA
>CAUYQU010087850.1:0-40782 GCA_963574635.1 Cheracebus regulus | reverse complement strand
CCCCCCCCCCCCCCCCCCCCCCCCCCCCCCCCCCCCCCCCCCCCCCCCCCCCCCCCCCCCCCCCCCCCCCCCCCCCCCCCCCCCCCCCCCCCCCCCCCCCCCCCCCCCCCCCCCCACCCCCCCACCCCCCCCCCCCCCCCCCCCCGCCCGCCCCCCCCCCCCCCCCCCCCGCCCCCCCCCGCCGGCCGCCGCAGGCGGGGGGAGTGCAGAGCGGGGAGGAGTGGGGAGCGAGTCAGGCTGGGGAAAGACCGCAGGGATTCAGCTGTGGGGGAGCCAGCCGCAGCATCTTTGGGGCCCCTTGGCCTTGGCCGGGTGCGGGGCGACTCCTAGCAAGGCAGGGTGCCTCCTGCGTGGCGGCGCCCACTCCTTCATTCTTTCCTTTTCTCTCCTGCCACTCTCATCTTCCCTCCTCTCTTCCCCGCGTTTCCTCTGGCTTTTCGCCTTTCTTCTCGTTCCTGGTCTCCCCACTCGCCACCTGGCGTGCTTCGCGTGTCCTCGGTTCCTCCCTCCTCCCCTCCTCTCCTCTCCACACCTCTAGACTGGAAAGGAGTGGACAGCCCCTGGAGAGTTTGGGAAATTTCGAAGCCAAATTTCCAAGCCTGTGAGGTGAGTAGGGAGGGTCAGGAGAGACAGGTGAGGCCTCAGCGCTGAGGCCAGGTCTCGGTGGAGCCCACCAGCCCAGATTCCTCCTGCAGAGACTCCGTGTGTCCGGCCCCGAGGTCTCTGGCCCACCCTTCCTCATTTCACAGATGAGGAAACAGGCCCAGACAGGCTGACTTACTGCAGGTCACACAGCTATTTAGTGACCCCCGGGACTGGAAAGTAGGTCCCCTTCCTCCCAGTCCTTGTCCTCCCCCTTCTCTCCACACCTGTAGCATCCTGGACGCCGGCTCTACCTGGTCTGCGGGGACTTCCTCGCGGTCATCCCTTGGTGGGCTGGGGGAGAGGAATCCCTTTCCCGCGCGGGGAAGGGAGCGTAGCCTGGCCTCAGAGCGCCACCTGGTGGTCGGCGCGCGCTCACACAGGCGAGAAGAGCGCGCGTGGCTGGATGTTGCTGATGTGGGAAGGATGGGGTGTGGGGCTGAGGAGACGTAGGGTACAGACACAGATGGAAGGAATACTTTCTAATGCTCTACAGCACAATAGGGTGGCCATAGTGACAACAACGTATTGTATATTTCCAAACAACTGGAGAAAAGGATTTGGAATATTCCCAAAACATAGAATGCCAAGTGCTGGAAGTGGGTGATGGGTCCTAAATCCCCTGGCTTGATCCTTACGCATCCTATGAATGCGACAAAAGACCATGTGCACCCCTTAAATATGCACAAACGTTACGTATCAATGAACATACATTTAAAAATTGTATGGAGACAATCTGGCTTGCAAAGAGCACTTGCTCTGCGTGGAGCTCGGCAGAGCAGCTGGTACATGGCCCCTGGGTCAAGTCTGCCGGTGGAACCCCACCTCCACCATGCATCACCTGGTGACCCTGGCAAACTCCCCAAGCCCTCTGTGCCTCTGCGTTCTCCTCTACGAACAAGGATTACATGAGATCACCTATTCACATATTTCTGTATGCATTTAGAACAGCACCTGCCACAGTCTCTGTGCTCTGCAGGCTTCTGTTACTGTTCTCTGGGTTTGTCCAATCATCCTGTGGAGTAGGTACTCTGATTATGTCCATCTCACCAAGAGAAAACAGCTCACACTGTTAGCAAGTGACAGAGTGGGGACTCGAACCTAGGCAGTTAACTCCTGGGGTTCTAAGAGCAAGGGGAAGGGACGAGGGACTTTAAGGTGCTGGGAGGGGGTGGGACAGAGCCGCGACCCCAGGGCCCATGGAGATGGCACTCTGCTTCCCTGCCCTCTCTCCCGCCAGCCTGTCAGCCTCCCACAGGTACTATTTCGAGGTGTTGCACAAGCAGAATGAGGAGGGCACCGACCACGTGGAAGTCGCAGTGAGTTTCCTGCTACTCCCGCTTCTCCCAGCTCAGTTTCTGGAACTCATCTCCCCTTGTCCCTTGGCCCCTGGTGAAAATCCAGCTACCTCCCACCTTCCAGATCTACCTTCTCTCTCCTTTTCCAGTGGCGACGGAACGACCCTGGAGCCAAGTTCACCATCATCGACTCCCTGTCCCTGTCTCTCTTCACAAGTGAGTAGGCTTTGGCCCTGGCCTGGAGACACAGCCCAGGTGGGGCCAGCCTACCCCAGGGGATTTGGCCGGGGAGGAGGGGAGGTTGAAGCTTGAGATGCTGGGGACATAGGTGTGAAGGGGTCCAGAAGAAGAGGGGACCTTATGACCAGGAGTCTTTAACTCCCCAGGGTTGATGACCCCTTTGAGAACCTGCTAGAAGCTCTCTGAGCCCTTGCTTCAGAAAAATGCCCTTGTCTACCTACCCACAGAAAACGTTTTGAGTACAACTTCAAGGGAGTCCAGAGACCATGAGGCTCGTGCCTGATTAAAAACCTCTGAGGGTGTGTGCGGTGGCGCACACCTGTGATCTCAGAACTTTGGTAGGCCAAGGTAGGAGGATTGCTTGAGCCCAGGAGTTCGAGACCAGCCCAGGCAACGTAACAAGACCTCATCTTTACAAAAAATTTAAAATTAGCCAGGTGTGGTGCCAGGTGTGGTGGCTTGTGCCTGTTGTCACAGCTACTGGGAAGGATCACTTGAACCCAGGTGTTTGAAGCTGAAGCTGCAGTGAGCTATGATTGGATCACTGCATTCCAGCCTGGGCAACAGATCAAGACCCTGTTTCAAAAGCAAAACAAAACAAGACAATAAAAAACCTTGAGTGAGTCTAATCCCCTGTTTTACGGATGAGATAACCATGGTTCTTGCAAAGCCAGGACCAGGGCAGAGGAAACCTTTTCATCTGTCTTCAGTGTGCAGGAAGTGACCTCTTTCTTCAACGGCATTTTCCATTTCATATCATTTCCTCAGTGGGACTCCTGTCCAGAGGCCCCAGTGAAAAGCACGCCGTCCATAGGCCTTCATGGCAGGTGTAGATGCATGAACCCAAGAGACAGAGAGCAAAGCAGCAGCCAGCCCCCCACCTCCCTTCCCTGTGGCTTGCTTTAACTTAGATGCTGAAATCAGATCAGCTGGGTTCAAACACGGCTTGGCCGTCTATCCATTGTATGATGTTGGGCAAATGACTTAGATTCTCTATGCCAAAGTTCCTCATCTCTAAACTAGGAATGATAGTAGTACAGAAGGCATGTGGTGCTTTTGGAGATTAGATAGGTTAATATTTGGGATATTCTTAGAGCAGTGCCTGGCTTATTATTAAGTGCTCTGTAAGTGTTCAATAAATTAGGCATACATAATGACAAATTTCTAGCAGCCAGCAGTAACACATTTTGAGAAACGGGTGTCTTTTTCAATTATGCAACACAGTGTCTGGGTGAGCCATGGAGCTGGCAGAGGGGGCCGAAGGGAGATGACTCATGAAGCCACCGCTGTGGCAGAGCCAGAGGGAGTGTAGCTGCACACATCCTACGCAGTGGCCCCTGGAGCTAGGAGCCTCATCTGCTCTGTCAAGGGCAGTGGGCAGTGGACTGCTGCGCTCCAGGCCACACAGCCTCCTGCTCTTCTTTCCTCCCTGCACCCAGATGAGACGTTCCTACGGATGGATGAGGTGGGCCACATCCCACAGACAGCAGCCAGCCACGTGGGCTCCTCCAACACTCTTCCCAGGGATGAGCAGCCGCCCGCAGACATGCTTCGGCCTGACCCCCGGGACACCCTTTACCGAGGTAAGGCCTCGGCCAGCACTTGGCATCCTTTCTGGTGACACTGTGCTGCCAGGTCCCCCGCTGATGGTGGGAAGACTTGAGAGACCCATCACAGCATCCCAAACACTGCAGAACCATTTATTTTTCTTATGAAATAGAACATGCACACAGAAAAGAGAGTATTTAAATAAGTATAAACATATTTACATGCAATTTTGCAATTCTGCATATCATTGCAGAACAAGCGTTTGTGGAGCCACCACCCACAAAAAAAAATAGAATTAGAGCCCAGAAGTCCCCCACACATCCATCCCCGGTCTCACACATCCTTGTCTCTTATTGGATTCCAACTCTTGTCATTCAAGGAGAGAAATATGTTGACACCACAGTGTTAGAGTCTTAATGCATTATTCCTCTTGGGAGTGTTAACATTTTAAAAGACGACAAAGATGGCCGGTCATGGTGGCTCATTCCTGTAATCCTAGCACTTTGGGAGGCTGAGGTGGGAGGGTCACTTGAGCCCAGGAGGTTGAGGCTGCAGGAGCTGTCATCACACCACTGTACTCCAGCCTGGGCAATACAGTGAAATCCTGTCTCAAAAAACATAAATAAAATAAATAAAATAAAAATAAAAGACGAATTTTCTTTACTCCTCACCCCTCTCAAAAAAATGACAACTTAGGCTAAGGGGGTGTTTAGCCTATGGTAGGAATCCAGTTATTGGTGCAGCATGAGGGTGGAGCCTTTATGGCCTCTTAGAATTTTCTAGACCTCAACGAGGTGATCCCTGCACAGTGACTCTAAAGTCAAACTGTGCCTTGTATCTAGGGCTGTGTCCCCAGCCCTCTGCTGCCAGGGTGCTCCTCAGATGGCCCTGCTCCAGGTGCGTGGGGCAGCCTCCGTCTGGCAGCGTCAGCCACAGACATTGGCGGGCACAGCTGCCACTCTCGAATACAGAAAGGGCCCTACTCGGGGCAGAGGACTTCAGCCCCAGTTCCAGGGCCACCCTCACCCTCATTCCTCCTCCTCTGCTGTCCTTAGTGCCTCTGATCCCCAAGTCGCGTCTCCGCCACGTCCTGCCTGACTGTCCCTACAAACCCAGCTACCTGGTGGACGGGCTCCCTCTGCAGCGCTACCAGGGACTCCGGTTTGTAAGTCTTGGGCCTGGGTGGTGGGGAACAGGACTGGGGGAGGGATTACTGCCTGTGACTGGGATGGGAGGTGGTGAGACTGACCTACCCATCTCTCCAACATCCCATCTCAGCAGACAGGAAGGCCTCACAGGTCCCTGGGCTGAGAAGAATGTGTACTTGCAGATGGACTGCCCCGAGTGGACTGTCCAGCAGAGCCTGTATGTGGGTGCTCTGCCTCAGGACCCCACACACACCAACTCTGCCCCCATGATGATGTCAGGGGGCCTGGCCAAGGCTTCCTACACTCCCTGCTCCAAGGGCCACACAACCCTATCCTGCTTGGTCAGCTCCACCAGCTGGTCAGCCAGCAGGACTTATGCAACCCAGAGACCAGGCACTGGGTGAGAAAGAACTCTGGAGGGGAAGTTAGCTTTAAAGAACCCAGAACCCATGTGGAAGCCAGACAGGCAGAGTTGCCACTCTCCTGTCCGTCCAGATCTAGAGATGATTACAAGGAAGAGCTGGAGGCCAGAGGAAAGAGGTCAGGAGGCATCGCCGGGTCAGAGAGTGGCTAGGGTGAAACTGAGAAGTGCTTTGGTGGTGGTGACCACGAGCTATGTTTAAGGGGGACAGAAGAAGCAAGAAGTGAATAAGAAGAGGGGTTGTTCTAGGGCTGTGGGAGGTTGCAGGCAAAGGTTCAGAGGCTTCAGGAGAGGATCAAGTGGCAGAGGGAGGAAGGAATGGTTTTGGCTGAAGCTGAGGGATGGGAGCTGGTTCAGAAGAGGAGATGTGAGCCAGGGGCTTGACTCAGGGGTTGCATGTGGTCCATAGAGCCCAGGAGAGCTGGCATAACAAGTGGAATGAAGCCCCCATATGCATAACCAAATGTCTCATTCAGCGCTCAAAGCAGCCCTTCTTTCCCTGTCAAAGGCAGGTCCCTAGCAGCCCTACATGATCCCAGCCAGAGGCAGCCTTAACCCTGGCTGGGTGATTTCTTAGCAAGATCTCACTTTCTTACTCCTGCTGCTGATTTTTTTACTTCCAGGTTCATCTGTCTTTTGTTTACCCCAATGACTATACCCGCCTGAGCCACATGGAGACCCACAATAAATGCTTCTACCAGGAAAATGCCTACTACCAAGACAGGTGAGTGACACTGAGCGGGGCAAGAGGTAGCCCTGCAGGAGGGCTCTGCAGGAGCCAGCAGAGCTGCCTGGACCAGAGTGGCATGGTGGCCTCCCAGCCCAAAGAGTCTTTGCTCTTCCTAACACACACACACACACACACACACACACACACACACACACACACACACACACACACACACACACACACCTCACTCACCCAGCCTCCTTCCTCCACTCCAGTCTGGGGCAAAATGTCAGACTCCTGCCGAGACTTCCAGCAGGGCCAGGGCTGAGCCCACAGGGCACCGGGTGCCAGTGCACACCTCCCTTCCTCCTGCAGGTTCAGCTTTCAGGAGTACATCAAGATTGACCAGCCTGAGAAGCAAGGACCAGAGTTGCCAGGTACAGAGTGACAGCTGAGGCTTCCAGGTCAGACTGAGTGGGGTGACCATGGTCTGTTTCCAGGGGAAGTTCAGACCATGCCAGCCCCACCCCTGAGGAGCTCAAAATCCAAATCACATGACCTCTCCCCTGATACCCAGGGGAGTGGAGAGCATGACTCCTGCCTTTTCCATATCCAGGCACATGTGGAAAGTGACACTATTTTTGGCAGCATGCTGGGGTCAGCTGGAAGAGAGTGAGAGCCCGGTGGGGGGTTACTTGGACTGCTGGAGGGGTCACTGTCCCTGGCGCACCAGTTGGAAGGTTCTGATATAGACAAGCCCTGTCTTCTGAGGCCTTTCTTGGGGGATTAGGGCATGGCTGGGGCCATCTGCTGGGTCCCTCAGGTGCCATGCACCTGCCAGGCACTTGATGCCATTGATCTCACTCATCCTCACAACCCCATGGGAGATGCAGGATTGTACCCTTTTTGCAGATGAAGAAACCGGGGTTCATTGAGGTTGAGTACCTTGCCCAGGGTCACACAATAACTGCTAGAGCCTGGATTCAACCCCAGTCTGGAGTCCCGTGGTGCTTCACACATATGATCACCCTCTGTCTTGTATGTCTTGTTGGAAAGGGTTAGAAACGCCTGACATGAGAAATGGTTGTTATTAACAGCAGGTTTTGAGGAAAGCCTTCTAGAAGAGCCCCAGTATGGAGATGTGGCAGAGGAGACCCCTGCCTCCAATGACCAGAATGTCAGGACGCTGGAGGGAAAACAGACACCCGCCTCCACCCTGGAGCAAGATGTCACCGACTACCGCCTCCAAAGCCTGCGGAAACTCCTGGCTCAGCCTCGCGAGAGCCTGCGGGCCCCCTTCTCCAAGCAGAACTCCACAGCACCCTTCCCTGGGGGCACCAGCAGCATTCCAGTGCCACGGCCAGAGAAGAGGAAACAAAAACCCAGCCCTGAGCCCAGCCAAGATTCACCTCATTCTGACAAGTGGCCTCCTGGGCACCCTATGAAGAACCTGCCTCAGGTTAGGGGGCCCAGGCCCAGGCTTCAGCTCAAGCCCACCGGTGACAGCCCCAAGAAGACTCTAGAGCAGTCGCAGTGGCTGAACCAGGTGGAGTCGTATATTGCAGAGCAGAGATGGGGTGACAGGATGCAGCCTCAGGCCCCCAGGAGGGGCTGGCATGGGGATGAGGAAGTGGTAGCAGCTGTAGGCCAGGAAGAACAAGTGGAGGGAGAGGAAGAGGGAGGAGAAGAGGAAGAGGAAGAGGATATGAGTGAGGTGTTCGAGTACGTACCTGTGTTTGACCCGGTTGTAAACTGGGACCAGACCTTCAGTGCCCGGAATCTCGACTTCCAAGCCCTGAGGACTGACTGGATCGATCTGAACTGTAACACATCTGGCAACCTGCTGCTTCCAGAACAGGAAGCTCTTGAGGTCACGCGGGTCTTCTTGAAGAAGCTCAGCCAGCGGAGCCGGGGGTAAGGTAAAGGGCTCTCCTGGGGTCAGGGACTGGGGCACATGGCAGCCAGCTGGCCTGGAAGGCAGGGCCTAGGGGCTGGTAGCAGGTTTCCCCTGCTGCAGAAATAGCTGGAACTTTACCCCCAACTCAGGCTCCTGGGAAGGACAAGTGCCCGGGGCCCCTGCCCCTGGAGAGGATGTGGACCAGTCAGGTCTTTGTCTCACCTTAGGCAAGGTTCTGAAATCCCTGGGTGCCTGGCCGAGGACATGTGTTGAGGACTGGATGGGCTTGGCACATGAGGTTCCCTCCTTCAGGGAAAGAGCTAGTAAATAGACAGGCAAATACAAATTAAGACCCCGCATGTGGGCTGGAAGGGCTAGGGCATGAGGCATGACTGGAGTTCTTTGTTTTTTCATTCATTCATCCATTCATCCAACCAATCAACATTCTTTAAGATAAAATTTATATAAAATTAAAATCACAATTTTAGGGTTTACCTTTCAGTAGTTTTCAAAGTATATTTACAGTGTTGTGCAGCCAACTCCATTGTCAAATTCCAGAACATTTTCGTCACCTTTAGAAGATATTATACTGGCCAGGTGCAGTGACTCATGCCTGTAATCCCAGCACTTTGGAAGACTGAGGTGGGCGGATCACTTGAGGTCTGGTGTTGGAGACCAGCCTGGTAAACATAGTGAAACTCCATCTCTACTAAAAATATAAAAATTAGCTGGGCTTGATAGCGCACAGCTGTATTCCCAGATACTCAGGAGGCTGAGGCAGGAGAGTCACTTGAACCCAGGAGGCAGAGGTTGCAGTAAGCCAAGATCGTGCCGTTGTGCTCCAGCCTGGGCAACAGAGTGAGACTCTGTCTCTAAAAAAAAGAAAGAAAGAAAGAAAGAAACCATGTGTGTTAGTAGTTACTTCTCATTTCCCCTCCCACCCCCAGTCCCTGGCAACAACTGCTTTCACTTTCTAGCGCTATGGATTTTCCTATTCTGGAGACATTTTATACCAACAGAACCATATAACCATGTGGCCTTTGTTTCTGGCTTTTTGCACTTAGCAGAATGTTCACTTAGTGAGAGTTTCATTCATGTTGTAGAATGTATTAAATGCTTCATTCCTCTGTATTGCTGAGTGATATTCTGTTGTATGGACACACACCACATTTTGTGCGTCCATTCATCAGTTGCTGGACATTTGGGCTGTTTCTACTTTTTGACTATCACAAATGTAACACCACAACGAACATTCACGTACAAGGTTTTCTGTGAACATATTTTCAGTTCTTGGGTGGATATCTAGGAGTAGGAGTTCTGGGTCATATGGTGACTGTGTTCAACACGTTGAGAAACTGCCACTCTGTTTTTCGAACCAGCTGCATCATTTCACATTCCCATCAGCAGTGTGTGAAGACTTCAGTTTTTCTACATCCTTATCAACACTTGTTATTTTTCATTTCGTTTTGTTTTAAATAACCATCCTAATGAGTGTGAAATTGTATTACTTTTATTTCTCTAGTGACTTATGATTTTGAGCCTACCAACTGACATTTATCTTATAACTCATTTTGTCTTATGGAATGTTGATTCGAACATTTTAATTGAGGGTCAGTTTCTTAAGGAACCTCTTCAGTGTGACCCCTTTATTCACTTTATGTGCTTAGAATCTTAGAGCTGTACAAAACCTTCAAGATTATCACAGCTCAATGGGTACTTTTTTTTTTTTTTTTGAGATGGAGTTTTGCCTGTGTCACCCATGCTGGAGTGCAGTGGTGCGATCTTGGCTCACTGTGACCTCTGCCTCCTGGGTTCAAGTGATTCTCCTGCCTCAGCCTCCTGAGTAGCTGGGATTACAGGCACCAGTCACCACGCCTGGCTAATTTTTTGTATTTTTAGTAGAGATGGGGTTTCATCATGTTGATCAGGCTGGTCTTGAACTCCTGACCTCAGGTGATCCACCTGCTTCTGCCTCCCAAAGTGCTGGGATTACAGGCCTGAGCCAGCACCCCTGGCCAACGGGTACATTTTTAATGATGGAGGCAGTGAACCCTAGAGAGATTGTGCATCTTGCCTGAAGCCCTACAGCCAGCCAGTGGCAAAGCTGGGACAGAAACAAAAACGAAAAGCTAGGGTCTCTTGACAACTGGCCTTGCAGGCTTCTAACACACCATTCTGCCCTCACAGTGCGGGAAGGAATCACTCAACCTCCCCACACTTTCTGCCATAGGAGGTACCAGCTGCAGCACATTGTGAATGTGGAGAAGCGTCATGATCAGCTACGTGGGGGTCGCTACCTCTTGGAGCTTGAACTATTGGAACAAGGCCAGCGTGTGGTACGGCTCTCGGAGTATGTGTCTACGCGAGGCTGGCAGGGCATCGATCCAGCTGGTGGGGAGGAGTCTGAGGCCCGGAAGCTGCAAGGCCTGGTCTGGGACCCACACAGCCGTCGAAGACAAGTCCTGAATAGCCGGGCCCGAGAGCCCAAGCTGTGCTGGCCCCAGGGTTTCTCCTGGAACCACCGAGCCGTGGTCCACTTCATTGTGCCTGGTGAGCCTCAAGCCGAGCCTGGGCATTCTCGGGAGGGGTCCTGACACTGTCACGAGCACCCACATCTCCTTTCACTGATTTGATCCCGTAAGAACTTCTGAGAAAGACCACCTTATAGTTGAGGAAACCGAGGCTCACAAAAGGAAAGTCACCAGTTTAAGGTTATGTGGCTGTAAATGTTGGTGCTAAAAACAAACACTGCCTCGTAGGCCAGTGCTCTTTCTTTCATAGCAGGTTTCACAGTTGGGTGCGATAACTGGGGTTGCTAGTACTGGGGTGATAATTGTTCTGGGGAAGGAGGACACAGAGGGTACTTAATGAAGTGATTAGCAGGGTTTCTTATGAGAAGGAGGAACAGACAGGCATATAACACTGGGGACAGGACGATGATACTGAGATGGACAGAGAGCAGTGAGAGATTTTCAGTTAGAGCATGGCAGGGCTACTGACAATGAGCCCCAGCCAAGGCTTTCTCGGGGGCTCCTGCCTGGGAGGAGGGTACATGGGGAGCAGGATGCAGAAGTCCCTTTAACTGGTGAGCATTCCCTCTGCCTTTTTGTCTCTGTGCTGCATTGCTAATGGTTTTGCAGAGTGGTACTGTTCGCTCAGCAGAGCTCTGATGGGCACTCCTGACTCGCGTGGAAACTGGGAGTGGAGATGCTCATCTTTGCCCTGTGTGTGTTTCTTTCTCCTGCCTGCCCCCCTGGGGTAGTGAAGAACCAGGCACGCTGGGTACAGCAGTTCATCAAAGACATGGAAAACCTGTTCCAGGTCACTGGTGACCCACACTTCAACGTCATCGTCACTGACTATAGCAGTGAGGACATGGATGTTGAGATGGCACTGAAGAGGTCCAAGCTGCGGAGGTGAGGGGGACCCCAGCCAGTAGGTGGCGTGGGTTGCATCTGTCCTGAAGTCCTAGGGCTACTGTGTCCAGGTTAGAGCCAGTGGTCCTGCCCAGCCTTCCTGATTCCTAGTCTCCAGCTTTTCCCAGAGGGCTCACCTGTCCGTAATCCCATCCCAGGAGCACACATCACCTCTATGCCTGCCAGCTTCCTCCAGGGGACCACCACAGCTGAGTCCTGCTACTCAGTTCTCTCTCCCCTTCCTGCAGCTACCAGTACACAAAGCTAAGTGGAAACTTTGAGCGCTCAGCTGGACTTCAGGCTGGCATAGACCTCGTGAAGGTAAAGGGCCTGGACAGGGCTTGCAAGATGGAATTCAAGGCTGGTTAAGAGGTGGAAAGACATTTGGGGTGTATGAGGTATTGAGCCCCTCGGGGAGGACGGGAATGAGGACACGGGAGGTCCTCTCTGCTGTGCTGCAGGCCAGTGCTAGGGTGGGACTAGCAAATCACAGGGGAGCATTTGCCCAGTTCTCCAGGGTCCTTGGAGCCCATAAAGAATGAAGAGGAGTCAGAATCCACTCTGATGGTTAAGAACTATTCTCAGCACTGTGGAACTCTGCCCGGCAGTTGGTTTTGTGGGTGTTTGTGAATCACTTTGATAGGGAAGACTCCAAGACTTCTCCTAGAGGGTGGCCAGACCTCCTAGCTCTGGTCTGTAGGGTCTGCTGACCCTGCCCACATCTGTCCCCAGGACCCCCACAGCATCATCTTCCTCTGTGACCTCCACATCCACTTCCCAGCTGGAGTCATCGATGCCATTCGGAAGCACTGTGTGGAGGGAAAGATGGCCTTTGCCCCCATGGTGATGAGGCTGCATTGTGGGGCCACCCCCCAGTGGCCTGAGGGTGAGCCCTGCTCAGACTGGGGAGGGAGGAAAGACTTCTCTGATCTTGGCCCTTAACTCCAGAGCTGGGGACAGTCACGTCTATGAACATCAGCATCCTCCTCCCTGCCCCACCCTGCCCTCCTGGGGCCTTGACTCCCCTGGAAAACCCACCAGAGAAGGTCCACTTGGGCTGAGCTGACAGCCACAGCAGCAGGCACAGCAGTGCACATCTCCTGCCCATCTTCTCCTTCATCCATTCATCACACACTTGCTAAGCAGTGCTGTGTGCCAGATGCTATGCCCTGTGGGAGTTCAAAGATGGAAAGGTGGGCTCCCTGCCTGTGGGAAGGGAAATGGACACCATACCCTGACATACAGCTGTGTCTTCAGCAGCTGCCATTGTTCGGTCTGTTTGGAGGGCTGTTGTCAGCCCATGGGCACTGCCTGGTAGCACTGCAGAGCCCTGAACCTTAGTTAGGTGGCTTTCCTCCAAAACAGGCAAAGGACTTGTTCAGCCAAGACAGTTTTCAGCCTCCCTCACCCCCAACCTCTGATTGGCAGAAGAGGCTCCAGGCACACAGCCTGGAAGCCTCCTTCCTTCCTCCTCCTGGCCCCTGGCTCATCTCATCCAAAGCTCCTGTCTGTCCACAGGCTACTGGGAGGTGAATGGGTTTGGGCTGCTCGGCATCTACAAGTCTGACCTGGACAGGATTGGGGGCATGAACACCAAGGAGTTCCGAGACCGCTGGGGCGGGGAAGACTGGGAGCTGCTGGACAGGTGACTGGGAAGAGGGGGGTGTCCCCAGAGCCTGGGAATTCCATCCCTTCATGCACTCTGGGCAGGGAGCCGGGCTACAGTAGCCTAGCTGTTCCCCGGCTGTAGAATCCCAGTGTGCAGTAAAGAGCACTGGACTCAGAGGATGCCCTCAAACCACTGGCCACGCTGGGACCCAGTTTCTCTATTAGAGGAGTGTGATTTGGCCTCTGTCTGTGTCACAGGGCTGGTGTGAAAATTAACATACCTGGTACACCGTGTCCCAGGTGCACAAGCTGTGTAGATGTAAACCAGTGTTCTCAGCACCCAGCAGAGCGCTGCAGGAGAGACTGCATCCTCCCCAGCCAGAGGGGAGTGCACCTCCCTCAGCTCTGAGTGGGGAGCCGAGTTGTGGGAATGGATGAGGAGACCTGGCAAAGGTCAAGAAAGACTTTGGGGCCTGCACAAGAGACAGTGTGGACCACTAAAGGGCAAGAAGATATCCAGGAGATTCCGGGTCCTGAGACCCCAAGGGACCTGGGGGCCTGGAGCAGGGGGAAAGGGTCAATGAGACGAAAGCCTCAGAAGAGAACACAGGACGAGCTGTGGCCTTGGCAGGTGGATGCGGAGAGCAAGGGTGGGTGGGGACACCAGGCTGTGGGGCAGCGGAGCACATGGGTGGTGAGGAGGCTGTTCTGAGTGAGGTTCCTCTTTCAAGTGTGCTGCCAAGAGAAGGGGCGGGGAGAGAATGCCACCTTGAGATCTGAGCATGTGGGGAGGGAGCAAAGGAGAGGGGAGGGTACCCTTCAGAAGGAAGGGTATGAGTGCTGGAACAGTGCCCACAAGAGGTGGACAGGGCAAGGTCAGGAGCACTGAGGGCGGTCACCTGGACAGGAAGGCATTCACTTCTTCCCGAGAGGCAGGACAAGGTGCATCCACCAGTCACTGGGGCCTGCGCTTGGCAGGCGGTCCCTATCTGTCACCCTGTTGATTCCTCCCTGACCTCAGTGGGGTAAGCGTCGTGATCTCCGTTTTCCAGATGAGAAGACTGAGTCTTGAAGAGAAGTTAATAACTTGCCCCAAATCTCACTCACTAAAGTATCAGAGGCTTAAAAACTAGGTCTATTGATGTTTTTTCCCATTGAGGGAAGAAAAGGAAGGTGATACACTAAGAGAATCTAAAGTGAAAAGGGTGACATTAAGGGAGCTTAGATAACTGGGACCTTATAAAAAGGGTCTTAGATCAAAGGAGCCCCAAAGGCAGCTGGAAGCCTTGATTTGGGAACTGCAGTCCAGCAGTCACCTCCACCTTGATCTTCGTGCTGGGCTTTTGCTGCAGTGTCCGGCTCCCGTACAGCCCTGAACCTCCTGCCTCCTCGGCGGCTCAGGGATCCAGTTTGGCTACTTTCGGCCCTGCCAGAAGTGCAAGCTTCCCTGTGAGAGGAACACCCTGCAGGCTGTGCATGCAGAAAAGGCAGGGAGAGGGCCTGGACTCCGGGTGTCCCAATGTAGCCCTGCCTCTCTCTGTCTGTGACCTGTCCCCCAGAGGCTGGGCGCCAGTTGTGGGGCATGCAGAGTATGCAGGGAGCTGTCCTGATTCCTCAGTCTCCATCTTTCTCACTTTTCACCACCTCTGATGTGTATGTAGGATGTCTACTCTAATGACAGAATTCTGTATCACATGTTATCCTCATTACACATATGTGATAATCATCCACCTAGAGATGAGCAGACGGGCTCTGAAAGAAGGCATGACACCCAGTCATGGAGCTGGGATCCAAAGCCAGGCTGCCCAGCTTCAAAGCCCACACCCTTCCACTCCACCCAACTTCCCTGCCCCGTGGGAAGCGGAGGGTCTGTGTGAGATGCAGAGGGCTCCCCAGTCCCTCCGGCGCTTCTGTTGGCTCATCCAGCTCCTCCTCCTTCAGGATCCTCCAAGCGGGCCTGGAAGTGGAGCGTCTCTCCCTCAGGAATTTCTTCCATCACTTCCATTCCAAGCGAGGCATGTGGAGCCGCCGCCAGATGAAGATGCGGTAGCTGCAGGGTGTCCACTGGACCCAGCACTCCCTGCTCCTTGACTAGCAGCAGATCCCCAGGGCCTGGCTGCTGTTTGGTAATGGAGAGTGGGGCAACGGCTGGTCCCCAGGAGGCCTTGAAGCTGACAGCCCACTTGACCTGGAGCTGTCCCCTCACAGAGGCAGGTGCCAGGGCTCCTATCTCTATCCCCTGGGCCTTCAGAAGGGAGGACTTTGAGAGAGAGGCCAGGAGGGGCCACTTGCTCAGTGAAGATCGGGGACAGCTCCTGAGAAGGACGAGTCAGGAAGGAGAGAACGGCTGACACCATCCTTATCCCTGAAGGTGCATGCCCACGCCACCAGGCACTTCTCATGACAAGTGCTTACCACCAACCAGTCACTCTTCTAGTGGACATATTTTATTGGGGGGCGGATTTTTAAAACAGAAAACCAAAACTGCTGTCCAGAGGGCGGTGAGGTTGTGCACTGAGGGACTGTCCCCACATACAGACCTCCTGCCCACTCCTATGTCCCTTGCCTTGGGGATGGTCCCATGTGGGGCAGTTCTTCTCCACCCCAGGCTCGTGCCTTCCAGAGACACATCTCCCAGTAGCCACCAAACAGCCGGCCACCAATTAGGGCATTAACCTTCTCCTCCAGATGGCTCACTTCAGACCGGAAGCACAGAAGGGGCTGTTCCTGGGGCTTGGGCATTGGGAGGTGGGGAGCTGGTGGGCAATGGGCTTGCCACTCCCCGGCACTGGATACTCAGGCCTGCAAAACAGGCAAGGTGGTGAAGGTGGGGGAGAGAAGCCTGTCCCCTTCCTGGTGTGCCTATGGTAGGCCTCTGGAGAAGAAATGGAGAAGAGGGAAACAGGATGTAGCCATACCTGTCAATTTCCTTAGACGAGAGAGGGGTGGGGGCTGGGCAGAAAGAGAAGAAAGTGGAAGCTGTGAGCCTCACATCCAGCTCCCCTGCAGACCTGCCCTTCTACAGGGAGAGCCCTGGCCGCCTCGCTTTGCGTGGAAGAAGAGGAAGTTGTGTATGGGGGTGAAACCCTGGAGCAGGGACCAGGGAGCAGAATAAGAAGAGGGCAGGATGAGAGGTTTGGGGAAGGTGAGAACATTCCCCTGGGAAATCCCTTGGAAGCATGGAGAGGGGTGGAGGCAGGAGGAACTGAAGAGTGGAGCGGTTTCAGGGAAAATAGTCCTTGGCCTGTTTAGTGTGCGCCACCCTTTCTGTCACCTGGTGCCCTTGTACTTTTCTTGCACTAATAACCCCTGGTGCTTTTGTGGCTGGGGTTTTTCTCTTGCTGCTGCCGCCCCCGCTGCTGCTGTGAATTCACCCAGGGTGCATTTGGACACTGCATCTTGAACTCCAGAGTCTGTTTAGGGAGGTGCGCACAGGGTGTGGGGGAGGTGCGGGGTACCCGGAAGAGCAGGCCACTGAGCCCACGTTCCAGGCTGTGACAGGCCAAATCACAGCACTGGAGACGCAGGGTCTGCCTGGCGGGCTCTGCATTCCCCAAGAGCACGAGCTTGGCACACGGGAGAATGGAGCCCATGGAGAACCTTCTGGGGACCGGGGAGAATCCCTGCCTTCCTCTAAGGAATTATGAAGGACAAAGACTTTTGAGTTAACAGGCTGTGGCTTAGGAAAGCCAAACCTGCTCCTTAAGCTGTGGCTTCTGGTCCCTGCTGAGGCCGCTTGTCCCCTGGAGAAGGATCACGGGGCCTAGGCTAGGGCTGCAGTTGGCCAGTGGGGCTGCCAGTTTCTTTCTGGGACCACTCTCATCTTTGGGCATTGCATTGCAAGGCTGGAACCAGCCCAAACTGCCCGCCTGCTTCACTTACAACGACTAGGAGCCAGCCCAGCCTCTTGCCCTGCCCACCCCTGCGCCCTGGGCCAGTGCCTTGAGTTTGATGTTTGTTACCTCCATACCATCTGCCTTAAGGGGAAGGACTGGGCATGGCCCCTACTCCCTAGGGAAATGTCTTGGGTCGGGAGGGTGTGGGATGGTGGGAGGGGAAGCATTAAATACAGCAACTTCTTAGAAAAAAAAAAGATGCTTGTCTTTTCCTGTTGTTTTTCATGGACTTAGAGGATTGGGCTGAGGGGTCCAGGCGGGCATTCCAAGGACCCTCCCACACCACCCTCCGCCTTTCCCAAGACTGTGATGCCTGCTGTCTGTGGAATGGCCTTCTCTGCACTGTGGTTTACTCAGGAAGAAGACAGCATTGTTCCTGTCTGAGCAGCTTACCATGCAGTAGACTAGGCGTTTTCTGTTCAGCAGATTAATGGAGGCTGATGGTTTTAGCCGAGAAAGGCTATGGATACCCTGAGGGGAGAAGGCTAGATACAGGGCCAGAATGGTTTGGTGAGCAGTGGAGAGAAGCCAAGGAGTGGCTACTTCTCACTTGGCAGACCGTCTAAAAATCATTTCTGTTTGAGCTTTGCTAATTCCTTACAGGCGCAGATTTACCTTGCTTGTTGTATTTGGCCCAGGCAAAGATCGAAATGGGTTTGCAGTCCTTGAACACATGCCTAAGGGAAGCGGAGACTGCGAAAGCTAGAAGGGCTTACAGCAGGTTCATGGAGAAGACTGAGCATATGTGCATCCGTCTGCAATGACTAGTCTACAGTTGATGGGGCAGATGACAATAAGCCCAAGGCATCTGGGCCAGGAACGTTGGCTTCGAGCAGCACCCACAGAGGAGGGAGTGATTTAAAAGCCTTCCCACTCTGCAGGCCTGGGATTTGCTCTCTTGAGCCCTCTACTAGGCACAGATGGAGACCAGCCTAGGCGCCTGAGCCTTCAGGACTAGACAAATAAGTGGACTCCAGAGTGGATTTGAAGAAACCTTTATAGATATAGATTCCATTTTACAGGAAGGAAAACAGGCCTGGAGCAGAAGGAAGCAGTAGGGTAGAGTCAGAACCAGAGTCCTTGAGCTGGGCAGAATTGGCGTTAGACAGGCCCACCTTAGACAGATCCACCTTAGACAGACAGGTCTGCCTTAGACAGGCCCGCCTTAGGTCCAGGAGATGCTGCCAGGGAGGCATGGTGGGCCGCACCTGCATCTGTGCTCAGGCTCCAGACCAAGATGGAAGCCACTTAGACCAGTAACCAAAAAAATCACGTTTTAACTCAGGTGCTGTGGGTAGGCAGCAAGGGCAGCTACTCTGTCCTTTCAGAAGCTCTCCTGGGCTGTGGAAAGTGACCATGAGCCTGGCAGATCAGGGAGGAAGGAGGCAGGAGTTCCAGGCCCAGTACCTGTTGGGAAGCAGGGAAGAGGCAATGAGGAGGGCAGGCCAGAGCAGTGCCCCTCAACCCTCAGCGTGCCCAGGATGCACCTGGCCACCTTACTCATGCACGTGCCCGCAGGCCGTCTGGAGCAGAGCCCGAGATTCTCCATTTCCAGCAAGCTCCTGAGTGGTCTGTGGATGCTGCTGGCCCATGCACCACAGTCTGAGTAGCAAGGGCTGCTAGACAATGCCACGGAGAAATTCCCCATCTCCAGCTTTCCTCTTGCCAAAGGGGCAGAGTCAACCACAGCATCGCCTCCACCTGGTCCCAGACCGTGGGAAACCCTGAGTCCAAGAACCGAGAGCCACCCATTAACACAGCAATAGGGCTTCATGCAGGCCTCACTGTGGACAGGCTCCTGCAGATCTCCTCCTCCCCCTTGGAGCTACAGGATCTGTCTCTTGCCCCAAAGCTCCAGAGGAGAGAGAAGGGCCACCTGGGGAACCCCTGAAGCTGGGGATTCCCCATCCTCCCTCACCTGGATCCCAGGCGGTATTCAGAGAGGATTCCTTGAGGCCCTGGCAGCCAGAAACCCTGTCTTATGTGCCCCGAAGGCTGTAATGAAAATGTTGATGACTACAATGAGGAGGACCAAGGCGGTGGCTGCGTTGTTGAGATGGTTGAGTCACCACTGCTTTTCTACCTCATTCAAGTTCAGCCGCGCTGCAGGGGAGTGGAGCAGGGCAAAGGGTTAGAGATGGGGCCACAGTCCGGAGCTACCCCCACAACACCCACCACTGTTTGGAGAGAGGGGCCCTTCAGAGACCCATATGGCAGAAATCAAGGGAGGTGGTCGTCATTGAGCTGAAATGCCTCTGCCCTCACAGGTGCCAAGGCAGAAGGCCTGACTGCAGGCTGGGCTCCTCACCAATGACCACGAGCAGGACGCCGATGACCACCTGCAGGAGCAGAGAGAGGCTGATGAGGGTGACCAGGGTGGTGTAGTAGTGAGAGGATGGCCCCTGCTCCAGCACCGCCTTCAGCCGCATGGCGTTGGACATGAACAGGGCCAGGTCCAGCATGCTCTCCGCCACGCTCTTCTTAGTGGCGTAGTGGTTCAGGTTGATGGACTGGCTCCTCTTGGGGTCGGAGCTCCCAGGCTGTAGGAGAGAAAGCACAGACTTACCAAGGGAGACTCTGAAAGGGAAGCAGTTGAGAGGTGGGAGAGAAGAGAGAAGTTTTAAAGCCCTTCCCAAACCAGACGGGTAGCTCAGGATGAGCGACACCCTTCTCAGTTTCATGGCCTGATAAAATTAAGAGTTGGACTAGAAAACCCGTAAGGACCTCTGCACTCTGAAATGACGTTCTGTTGCAGTTGATATTTCCTGGAGGGTCACCCCTTCCCTCGCACCCTCGCATGTCCAGCTTGAGAAAGTGAAAAGGCTGGTAAAATGCACCTTCCTCATTCTATTCACTATTTTACCTGGGCCAGGCCTCAGCTTTGGGCTGTTTTATTTTCCTCTCATAGGAAAGCACCTGAGAAGACAATAGAAGGAGCTTGGAGGCTTGGGTGAAATAGAGAAAGCCTCCTCCTCTCCCAGAATGCCATGGTCCCAAGGCAGGGTGCACAGCTCAGCAACTGAACACAGCTGCATTTTCAACCCTCAGGAGCACTGGAGCTGCCGCCCTGCCCAAACACACATGCTGTCAGACAGGCTGTCAGGATACACATCCATGCGTGCATGAGTGTGTACACACAGTGATGCATACCAGCTAAACACTCTTTGTTCATTTGAACTATGACTTGTGGCTAGGATTTATTGAAGCATAATTTACATTTGATCTGATTTTGAAGTGTAAAGCTTCTCAAGAAGCCATTAACTCCAAAAGACAGAATCACAATACAGGGCATATGCTGTGGGCCTCTGGCCTGGGCCAAGAAATTCAGTCTGGGCCCCATGGCCAAGGGCAATCTGCAGTCACTCAAGAGTCCTTGGGAGATTGATTTAGCAATGGTGCTTGGAATAGATTGGGCAGGAAGGGCTAGAAGCAGGGGGAGTCATTTAAAAGTTATAGTCTGGATTTAGGATCAGAGTGAAAAGGAACTGAAGTGGAGCGAGGTGAGAAAGCAAAGGAAGGGAAGACTTTGAAAGATGCTACAGCCTGGAGGTAAGGAAGATGACCCAGCGGATCACCACGCCGGGACAGGTACCTGCTAGGTGGGAACAGAGGGATGCGTGCATAAATATGCACAGTGATGCATAACTAGTTAAACACTCTTAAGTTTGTTTTTAATTTTTTGGCTAGGATTTATTGAAACATAATTTACATTTGATTTTGTTTTGAAGTATAAAATAAAGCTTCATGGATGAATGGGTGGATGGATGGATGGAGAGATTGGGGGGTGGATGGGTGGGTGGATGGATGGATGGATGGAGAGATTAGGAAGTGGATGGGTGGGTGGATGGATGGATGGATGGATGGATGTGTGGATGATTGGATGGGCAGGTCTCAGAGGGTCTGGAATGCGCCTTGTACTTCGTGCAACCCCAGCAAGTCACTTCACTTCTCTGTATCTCAGGGATTTACACAGACGACAGTCAATTTACGCACAGGCTAACTGATTAGCCTCTATCAGAACCTTTGGATTCTACACGCCCTTAAGATACCCTGAAATGAGACTGGGCACCATGGCTCATGCCTCTAATTCCAGCACTTTGAGAGGCCAAGGCAAGCAGATCATTTGAGGTCAGGAGTTTGAGATCAGCCTGGCCAACATAGCAAAATCCCATCTCTACTAAAAATACAAAAAAATTAACTGGTCATGGTGGCACATGCCTGTAATCCCAGCTCCTCAGGAGGCTGAGGCAGGAGAATCACTTGAACCAGGAGGCGGAGGTTGCAGTGCTTTGGCCATGCATCCTCAATATATGTATATTCTTCCATTATCAATTATACATATTTTATTGGACTAATATATATAGTAAAACATGCAAAAGTAGAAACATTTGAAAGGATTACATAAAAATCAATATAAATAGGAGTTCAATTTTCTTATCCTAAAATATGGTCTTGGGCACCCGTCTTTGGAGACCCAGCTCTAATCCACATGCCTGGCTACAGATTGGACCAACCCTCTCCTAGGCCAGCAGAAGGGGCCTCTGTTCCCCAGTCCTTCTCCTACAGTTTGCCTTCAAAGCTCAGCCCCACGTCTCCACCCTGCTCTTCTCACTTCCTTTTCGAGCTCCTGGCCCCTTGCTCCATTTGCCAGGAGGGTGCACACGCACAGACACAGCCAAGAGGTGCAGGGTCATGGGCACTAACAGTGCCTGCTCTGAGATGGAATTGGCCCCGGCAGCCTGTGTCCCGCAGACCGCCCGCCTCTGACTCTGTGGACCATCACTGGAGGATCGAACACAGAGAAGCAGCTCTTCCACTTTGACCACACTGCAGGCCATCAGCTTTCTACACTGGGCAGTTCCCTGCACCTTTATTGTTCATGATCAAATTCTGAGTGTCCTCAACTTCTGGTCAGGGCAGGATTCACAGAGAACAATCAGGAGTGTACATTTTGGCCAACAGAGCAGTTTAAACGCTTTCCGTGGAAGATGAAAGTGGAGAGCAGTAGGTAGCTTTCATTCAATAGATTGAATGTACATGCCAGACGTTGGGGCTGTGAGGACCCCAATGCCGAATAAGGCATGGGTGCTGCTCCTCCCCGGGATCCCTGGTGAGCACTGTCCCATTGGGCCACAGGCTGCTCACAACAGGCCCTGACAAGCTCCTTTTCACAGCCACCAAAATCAGGCTGGGGGCCAGGGCCCAGAGAAAGAAGGAAAAAGGCTGTGGGCATGGAAGGAATGGAATGCTCACTGCCTCTCCCCGCCTTCATTCACGTTTAATTTTGCTGGGACCTGGGTTTCAGCTTGTGCTGAGGGCAGCCAGTGAGGTTGGAGAAGGTAGGCATAGAGTGTGAGTGAGGGCCGTCGTGGACTTCGGAGGCACACCGCATTCAGGGCCTTTGGAAATGCGGTTTAAGCAAGGCTGGCTTGTGTAGGGCCAGCTGGCCTGGTTGCTTAGGGCCAGGGATCCCAGGGCCAACACCCTACAAAGGCCCATGGTCACTGTCAGCCCCAAGGCTGCAGCAGCCTGTGGTCATAGCCCATTTGGTCACGGTTTGTCCTTGGTCTCCAGGAGCACTCATTAGGCAAGAGAGTCTCACCTCCTACCCCCAAATTCAAAGTGCTTCTGCCCAGGCTCAGCTGTGCCCCCTGGCCTCCCTGCCCCAAGGCAGTGCCACCTCTCCTCTCCCTCCCCCATTCCTGTAAGTGTTGCACTTTCTCCTTCCATCCTCAGCTTTCGGTTCAAGATCTGATGAACTGGTCTAGCTTCGAGGGAAACAAGACTCCGTTCCCTGAAAATTTGTTAACAGTGGACAGAACCTTAAACCCAGACTTCCAGTGGTATGTTTTGAGCACTGACCAAATAGTAGGGGAAGGGGTGGCAGTGGGTGGAAGGGGAGAATACTTGGGGAACACAGAGGTCTTCCCAAGCCTCTGTGAAAAGTATTGCTATGTAAATTTTAACAGAGCTGGTTGGATTTTGCTGTTAATTTAGAGCCATCATTTCACAGAGGATGTGGGACTCGCAGTGCGCTTAGAGGGTGCCCTCATCCTTTCCTCTCTAAATGTAGGGCCGATTCAGGACTGCCTTGAACTGCGGGTGCTGGGCGGGATCTCTGCAGGGCGTCCCTGCAGGCGCCAGTTCTCCAGAGCGTCCACCTGGTGGCGCGCAGGGTCCAGAGAAGGGTCTTGGGCACCGCAGCTGCCGGATGGCGTTTCCACCCCGAGGAACCCACGCGCAAGGTGGGATTGGTGTGAAACCTGGACCCCTCTGAGGCCCAGACCGGGAGCCTGGCCCACAAGTCTGGATGGCGCGACCTAAAACCCACCAAACAGGTGTGCCAAGTCAGAGTATGAGAATCAACCAAAGCTAAAATGGGGCCAGCGTGGGGTGGGGAGACGGAGAGGAGAGGGGCCTCCGGCACAACCTGCAGCCCAGGGGACCGTGGAGGGAAAGGCCGGCAGTGGGGCCCTGGGCGAAGGTGCCTGGAAAGGGGTCCCCTCAGTGCAACATCTTTAAAAGCAGGGAAAGGGTTTCCTAATCCTTGTGGCCAGTTTAGGTGCAGCCCTGCTCAGGGGCAGGGGGATGGATGAAATGGCCTGCGGGCTCCCTGTAGTGGGAGGACTGGATCAGACAAGGCCCTAAATCCTGCAGGGTGCCATCCTTGTCGCCCACAGCCCAGGGACTGGGAGCAACTCCATAGAGGTCAGATGATGGAGGAATAGAGAGCGCAGTAGGGTGGCCCTGGCTGCTGCTCAGAGGAGCTGGCCCTTTAAGGCCAGGCCCAGGAAGGTCCAGAACAGAGACCCGGAATGTGGGAACGACCAGGGAGCACAGCCTCCCAGCATGAGTCATTCCCGTTTCACTGGACTCTTCGCCACCGGCTCTCGCTTGCTGCCCTCCCCTTACCCTGGCCCTGACCCTGGCTTCTGTGCCCTCCCTGCAGAGCTGGCCCAGGTGGGCTGGCGGCCTCCACCTGCCACAAGCGCACAGCGCTCTGCCCGCTCCCAGTCCCTTTTGAGTCGATCCTGGAGGAGCAGGGGCCGGCGGGCTGGGACTCCCCATTTCTAGGACCAGTTCTGCCTCTGGGCTTGGCACTTTGGTGGTCACTTTCCACACCTATAAAACTAGAGGAAAATCCCATCTCTGGAGGGCAGAGGCCATGAACAGCACTTTGCTCCTCCACAGAAGAAAGGACAGAATCCAAGTGGTTCCCATACTGAGATCGCTCTCTGAATGACGCTGGCTCAGTGTCTTCCGCAAGTCTCATTCTGCACCGCTCCCCTCGCCCCTCCCCGGCCACTCAATGGCGATGGGACACTGCCCAAGACTCATTGCTTTGGGCTCCCAGGGTCCTTGTTCAAGGCGCAGTTGCCTGGGGAAAGGCTGCCCATCAAAATCCGGCCAACCAGTGACACCCGGACAGACGGGGAATTTGAGGCGGCATGAAGCTGGAGCAGGGCAGTGTGAGGGGGTAGGAGGAGATCCAGAGTCTGATCTGGGCGGCTCTAGGCCTTTGGCCACAAGAGGACATGGGTTTGGTGACTGGCATGGGATGAAGCAGTGGGTGGGGACACCACAGACCCAGCGGTCCCCAGTTTGCCCCACTCCTGGGCCTGTCTGGCACAGTCATTTCCCTCCCTCTTCCGCATTCTCCTCTCTGGTTCCAGCTCAGACTGGCCTCTTGCCAAGTCCCAGCTACCAACACTGGTGTGATTCCATCCCTTGAAGTCAAGGATTGCTTCATTGTTCTGCCAGACAGCCCTTTAACCCTTAATCCTTGTTGAACTATAGTTTTGTTTCTTTACAAAACTGAGGTTGGATAGGAAAGGAATGCCTTTTCTTAATAGAAAAGTAAACATGTTTTTATATTGTTTATTGACATTACGGCCAGTGGAGGCCTTAAGGTACAGCAGATCATTCTGCTCTTTCTTGGAGACAAGATTACAGGGCTGTTCTCCTGGAGGGAGGGCCGCGGAGGGTAAGTAACTGCCCTGCTGAAAAGCCAGGAGCCACAGCTCAGTGTGGTTGGGCCCTGGGGCCTGGGGCAGGCTGTGTGCATCCCATGGGAAGGTGTAGGCCTGGTGTCACCCGGAGGGTGTCACCAATGGCATCTTGACCACATTCCAGCTCTGCTTTAAGGAGTAAGCAAGCAGGCCCACACATTGAGCTCCTTTTCTTATCTGCAAGATTGAAGGGACTGGAACACAGGCTTTCTTGGGTCCTTCCCAGCATGGAGTGATCTAGGGATGAGGAAGCTGGCTCTGAGTGGAGAATCCGGACGCTGAAGCCATTGCAGAGAGGCCGCTGCAGGGCACAGGTGACCCTCCTATGAGTCATTCCTGCCAGCCCTGAGAAGACCTGCACGGCAGGCTTCCTGTGTGCCAGCTCACACTCAGACCATACACTGGACAGGCCCAGAGGAACAGGGGCCTGCCCACCTGCCCAGGAAAGCCAGGCCTCCCCTGGGAAGGAGACAGTGGTGACCTAGGCTTCTGGAAAGCTGATTTCTCACAAAGGGAAAGGGTCAGTCCCAGCCCCAGAAGAGTGATTCGTTCAAAGGAAGGGACTTAAGCAAGCTTTTAATTCGGTGTCAGTCCTTGTCAGAATTCAGTTGGGAAGGGTGCCTGGGCCTGTCCCACTGTGCACACACATAGTGGGCTCTCAGTGCACTGGAACGATGATGGTTCCCACTTAACAGAAGACACAACTGTACCTGGCACAGGGTTAAACACAGGACATGAGTCACCTTGTGTAGTCCTCTCAAACGGTTCTGCAAAGTAGGTGGGGGCGTCATCACCACAGTTGAGGAAATGGAGGCTCAGAGAGCCTATGTAGCTTGCCCAAGATCACACAGCACATTTTGGTCTGAATGTGCCCTCAAGTTTATGGGTTGGAAACTTAATCCCTACTGTAATAGTGTTGAGAAGTGAGAACTTTAAGAGGTGATTAGGTCATAAGGGCTCTGCCTTTATTTTTGAATTAATGCCATTATGGCAGTGCGTCAAGTTATCTCAGGAGTCGGTTCCTGATACACAAGGTGGGTGTGGCTCCCTTCCTCTCTTGTGCTTGCAAGCTCTCTGGCCCGCCACCTTCTACCATGGAAGGATGCAGCACGAAGACCCTCACCAGATGCCAGTGCAATGTTCTTGGCCTTCCCAGTCTCCAGACCAGGAGCCAAATAAACTTCTATTGTTTATAAATTACCCAGTCTCCGTTATTCTGTTATAGCAACACAAAACAGACCAAGACGTACACCCCCAAAAGGCCAGTGTTTAAAATAAACATGTTAACACAAAACTGAACTTATGACTTCATCTCACCCAGACCCTAGCTGGTCCTTCTCGGAAGTGGGAATAATATCTGCCCTGTCTAGCACAAAAGGCTGTTAGAAAGATCAATAGGATAATGTGGGTGAATGTGCTTTGAAAACTGTAAAGTATTAAACAAATATTAGATGAGAGGGAAATCTCTCCCACAAGGATTATGCTCCCACCTATGGGCCTAGAGGCATTTTAAATACTGTGTTGTGACTCAGGGCCCGTCCCAGCCCCAATTTCGAAGTAGGCACCATTTATGGTCTTGCCAACTTCCATTGTGTTTGAAATGCCTCCTGTACCCATCCGGCAGCCTCTCTCTTCGCTTCAAGCTGCCCCAGACGCAGGAAGGGGAATGCTCACACAAGCCCCCTGCATTGGGTCTCCAGGGTCATCGTGACTCAAGTGTAGTCCTCTCCCCTGGGCCCCCACCCACCTCTCTAGCCTGGTCCCCAGCTCCTCCTCCCACCCCTGGAGAGGAATCCCGTGCCAGGCTCTGTGATGCTCAGATGCGCGGAGCCACACCAGATTACTCACTGTTCCCTAATGCACCCCACCCTTCCCAGCTGCTCCTGCTCTGCTCCAGGACTAAAGCCTTTCTTTCTTCACCATACTCCCCCCAGGGAAATCCTCCCCTCCTCTCTAGACCCTGTGTCCAGGTGCACTCCACCCAGGCCCTGTTTGAGGGAAGGTCACCTGCTCCCTGGCCTGTGCTGGCCTTGGGCATTGTTGAGACCTCTTGAGGCGGCTCCTTCTGCTGCCCCCTTTAGCACACGGCCCCCATGCTCCACAGGCCTGGGTCCCCACGGAGCCTAGCTCAGCGCCTTGCCCACATTAGTACACAATGAATGATGACCACACTGAAGTTTTTATGAGAGTTTTTTAAAAAAGGCAAAAGTAAGGCTCTTTAAGGGTAGGGCTTCAGGCACAGTGGCATCTGGGTGGGGAGTGGAATTTGGGAAGTGAATCTTTGCTCTTATAATACAGCCTCCACTGGAGGAAGAGCCCTTTCTTCCCTGGATCCTGCCTTTGCTCTGCAGCCCTGAGGGAGCCTCAGGGAATCAATGACTGGGGCTGGAAGCTGCAGCTGGTCTTCAGGCCAAAACCTGTAAAAGCCCAAACCCCTGAAGCCTTCTGTCTAGGGCAGGCCACATGCAGGCTCCCTGCCTGCAGCCTTCTCCTGCCAAGAGCAGTGATCTCGCCCTTAAAAATCAAGTCTCTAATCCACGTCGGGGTGGGGTGTCTTTTGCGTGTTATTCCAGCAATAATAAGTAACTGGTCCAGAAATCTCCTCTGAGCCCTGGGCACAGTCTTACTGCGAGTTCCAGCTCTTGCCTGAAGCTGCAAACTGAGGCCTAAAGCGGCAGCACCCAGAGGCCACATGGGGAGAGGCCTCCAGGGAAGGCCTGTGGCACCGCTGTTGTCCACCAGGGAGCGCCAGGAGACAGCGTGGCAAGGCCCCAGGCCACCTCGACCGGCGGGCACGGGCACACCCGGGGCTTTGATCCCTTTGTGGTAGAGGAGACAGACAGATTTCTCGCCAACGAAAAGGGGCCATAGATTACAAACAAGCAGTGTGTAGGGAGGGCGGGAAGCATGTGTGTTGAATGGGAACCCAGAGGGGCCTGCTTGCTTTTTTATTTATTTTAGTTATTACTGTTTTTTTTTCAGACAGGGTCTTGCTCTGTCATGCAGGCTGGAGTGTAGTGGCTCAATCATAGCTCATTGCATCCTCGACCTCCTGGACTCAAGTGATCCTGCCTCCTCAGTCTCCCAAAGTGCTGGGACTACAGGCATGAGCCACCACCCAGCCTCTTTGCTCTTTCTTAGGGAGCATTTTCCACCTCCCCTGCAAGAGGTCACTTTGTCAGGGCTTTATTTATTTATTTATTTTTAAGACAGGGTTTCACCATGTTGGTCAGGCTGGTCTTGAACTCCCGACCTCAGGTGATCCGCCCGCCTTGCCCTCCAAAGTGCTTGGATTACAGGCGTGAGCCACCATGCCCGGCCTATCAGGGCTTTCAGAAAAGATTGTCATCTCGGGGTTCAAAGTTAATTGTGGACTTACCTACACACAGAAATATCCAAAGAATCGATCTGCTCCCTCTCAATATCCACCCTAAACAAGAGCACTTTCCCAATCAGCAGCTTGTCCTGGGGCTTTTAGACCCATCCGACTGGCTCTTTGTCTATGCCCACTTTGCCCTTGAGGTTCTCAGATGCATTCCCCAAGCCCTTCCAGCCAATCTCTGCTGACTACAATCCTACTCATCCCTCAAGGGTTAACAAAATGTGCTAAAATTTAAACAGTAATAAAGAATGTTAATGCTGTATGCCAGGCATGACTCCATAAGGCAGTATTAATAGAGATGGTCCCTGGCTTTCACACCACTGTGAGTAATACACTTTAGAAACTGTACTTTGAATAGCCATACAACCACTCTTTCACTTTCAGTACACTATTCAACAAATTATGTAAGATATTCCACACTTTATTATAAAGTAGGCTTTGTGTTAGATGATTTTGCCCAGCAGTAGGCTAGTGTAAGTGGGCTGAGCACACTGAAGTTAAGCTAGGCTAAACTGTGAAGCTTAGTAGGCCAAGTGTATTAAATGTATTTTGACTTAATGATATTTTCAACTTACTATGGATTTATCAGAATGTAGCTCTATCGTAAGTTGAGATGCATCTGTAGTCTTCCCCTCCTTTTTTTTTTTAAAGAGTCTTGCTGTTGGTGGCTCACGCCTGTAATCCCAGCACTTTGAGATGCTGAGGCGGGTGGATCATGAGGTCAGGAGTTCAAGACCAGACTGGCCAATGTGGTGAAACCCTATCGCCACTGAAAAAAAATTTTTTTTAATTTAAAAAATTAAAAAAAAAATTTTCAAAAAGAGTCTTGATGTGTCACCCAGGCTGGAGTGCAGTAGCGTGATGTCGGCTCACTGTAACCTCTGCCTCCTGCGTTCAAAGGAGTCTCCTGCCTCAGCCTCCCAAGTAGCTGGGAGGTAGTCCCATTTTACAAGTGAAGAAACTGAGGCTCAAAGAGATCAAATGCCCAAAGTCACCAGATACTAAGGGATGGCCCCATTGTCTAAATCCTACGCCTGCATTTTTTCTCCTATATTGCAGAGGTTCTCAATGTGTGGTCCTTTAAGTAACAGCAGCAACGTCACCTGAAAACTGACTAGAAATTAAAAATTTTTAAATTTTTATAGAGATGAGGTCTCACCATGTTGGCCAGGCTAGTCTCGAACTCCTGAGTTCAAGTGATTCTCCACCTCAGCCTCCTAAAGTGTTGGGATTACAGGCATGAGCCACTGCTCCAGGCCCCTAGATCACCCTCTTATTTTTTTTTTAAAGACAGGGTCTCCCTCTTGTCACCTAGGCTGGAGTACAGTGGGCAATCATGGCTCACTGTAGCCTCAAACTCCTACGCTCAAGCCATCCTCCCCTTATAACCTCCTGGGTAGCTGGGACTAAAAGTGCACACCACCGTACCCGGCCAATTAATTTTTAAAACATTTTTTTTTGTAGGGATGTGGTCTCACTATGTTGCCCAGGCTGGTTTTGAACTCCTGGCTTCAAGGGATCCTCTCATCTTGGACTCTCAAAGTGCTGGGATTATAGGCATGGACCACTGCACCTGGCCAAGATCACCCACTTTTTAAGTATTAGAGCTGGACTTTGAACCCAGGCAGGCTCTGGATCCTGTGTCCTTAACGGCTACAGCCCTGGAAGCATAGGCTGTGTAAGTCCCTCAACAATGGGGACCAGTCTAAAATAGCTATAGGTAGCGTATCTAGATCATTCCAGGGAGGAGTGAATGGATCAAACCGTCTTTCGAACCAGCAGGCAAAGGCCCCAGCATCTCCTGTCTGCCCAGCCCAGTGCTGCCGGCTGCTGCTCCTCGTGGGTCTCTAAGGGTCTAGTGTTTTTTCTTTTGAGACAGAGCCCTGTCGTCCAGGCTGGAGGGCAGTGGTGCCATCTCAGCTCACTGCAACCTTCAAGCGATTCTCCTGCCTCAGCCTCCTGAGTAGCTGGGACTACAGGCACGTGCCACCACCGCCCAGCTAATTTTTGTATTTTTAGTAGTGATGGGGTTTCAGCATGTTGGTCAGGCTGGTCTCGAACTGCTGACCTCATGATCTGCCCACCTCTGCCTCCCAAAGTGCTGGGATTCCAGGCGTGAGCCACCGCGCTTCTATTCTCAGATTCTTTTCATGTCCTCTCTCAGAAGTACTTACAGGGCCTCTCTTGTTTTTGCTGAACCTTAGATTTTGTGGTGGAGCCTAAATCCAGAAAGGAAGCCTAAACAGGGGCAAGTGGAAAGGACTTTCAGAACAATTAATCATAAAGCAAAATAGCAACATTCCACATAAGGGTGTATATGAGTTTTGTATGTCCTCACTATACTATGCATTTCCAAAAGGTAAGAGTTATTTCCTCGGGATTTAAGGCAATTAGAATAAGAAGAAATGAGAGCTGAGCCCACAGTCTCTGGCTACAGTCCAGGTGAGACCTCATGAAGTAGATCACATCTGACAGTGAGATAGGAAAAAGGGAAGGTGGTGAATTTCCCACCCCACCCAGCCCTGCAGACAGCCTGCCAAGATTCCTATTGAGTTCAGTTCACCAAACCTGCTTCCAGCTCCTAGCAAGAGCTAGGCATCTAGGATACAACAGAGATCCTTGGCTTCCCTACAGCCCCTGTGAAAGAAGACTAGAATCTTGGGACCCCCAAATTCACTATGCCAGAGAGAAAGTTAAGCTTGGACATGGAGTCACACAAAACAAAACAAAACAAAACTGCCGTCCTTGTGTTTCCAAACAGCTGTCATTTCACATGCTCACTTTATCTTATATAAAATGCGGATTCACTGAGTCCAGGACAAAAACGTAATTGATCCACCCCCCGCCCCCACTTCCTCTTTTCACATGTAAAATGTACATTCGCGCACTAATCAGAATGTCACAGGAATGTAACCATTAGCTTCACTGCCTACCCATCCTCATTTTTAAAAACCTTCCCCTTTTGCTTTGCTCTTTCCCTTTAAATATTGAAATTCCCAAAATCCTCTTTGGAAAAAACATAGGTCACAGATCCTATGGTGTCTCTTTTTTCTGGGTTTGCCCTCAACTTTAGCAGAACAAACCTCTAATCAATGGAGATCTGCCTCAGTCACATTTCGATTTACATTCTATTCTCCAAATCCCCTAAAATGACAAAGCTTAGCAGAGAATAAGTGTATCTAGGGGGAAGCCAGGAGATAAAGAGAGCTTCTCCATCCTTCCCCAGCAGACAAGCTTCATGGGAACAATGAGGGGCCTAGCCTGCATGCTCAATGAATGAAGCAGTGAACTAATGATGCTTTGTCAGCAGGGTGCAGTGGCTCACGAGTGTAATCCCAGCACTTTGGGAGGCTGAGGCAGGTGGATCACTTGAGGTCAGGAGTTCGAGACAAGCCTGGGCAACATGGTGAAATTCCGTCTCTACTAAAAATACAAAAAGTAGTGAAGCATGGTGGTGCACACCTGTAATCCCAGCTACTCAGGAGGCTGAGGCAGGAGAATCACTTGAACCCGGGAGGTGGAGGTACCAGGGAGACAAGATCACACCTGAGTGACAGAGCGAGACCCTGTCTCAAAAAAACACAAAAGTTGCCTTTGATTTGTCACTCACTTCAAAGGCAGAACCAGGGTTAGCTGAACTCCGTGAATCTCTTCTATGGTACCTTCTGGGGGTACCCATCAATGGCTGTGATACACAGACACCTCGACTGCTGACATGTCTCTGTATATCAGGGCAGCCACAGTGTGGTGTCTGTGTGTGTGTCTGTGTACATGCATGTGTGTGTATGTGTGTGAATGTGTGTGTGCATGTGTCTGTGTGCATGTGTCTCTGTGTATGTTTCTGTATCTATGTGTCTGTGCACGCATGTATGTCTGTGTATTCATGTGTGTATGTGTGTGCCTGTCTGTGTGCATGTGTGTGAATGTGTGTGTCTCTGTGTGCATATGTCTGTGTGTATTCATGTGTGTTTGTGTGTATGTCTGTGTGCGTGTATCTGTGTATACATGTGTATCTGTGTGTCTGTGTGAATGTGGGTGTGCATGTGTCTGTGTGTGCCTGTGTGTGCACGTCTGTATGTGTGTCTGTGTCCATGTGTGTGTGAGTGTGCATGTGCGTGTGTCTGTTGTCCCTGAGCTCAGTAGCATCCTGGGTCCTGCCCATAGACCCATAGATGAGACAGGTGCAGACAAGGCAGGGATGCCGATGCACTATCTGGAGGGAGCTCCTGGGGCCAAGGAGACCAAGATAGAGAAGTCCCTGAGCACTGAGTCAGGGGATCAAAGCCCTTCCTCATTGGTGGGCCAGCCTGAATCAGCTGCAGCTGCCAGCTTCAGCCAATCCTAGGAGGCCTGGGCCTGGAACCAGCCCGCCGGGATTGCCCTGGCCCTAGGACTCGTGTCTTTTCCCTGCCAGCAAAGCAGGTCCAGCCTGGGTTCTTAGCCGGGGCTCTCCTGTTCTCGATCAGGATTCCAACGTGGCCAGTCACACATTCTCCCAGCCCTGACACCTGCACCTGAGCAGCTGCTCTGTGAAGTGGGCCAGGGTCTGGGGTAAAGAAGGGGTGAATGGTAAGCGGGAGAGTACACTGCTGACCGTCCAGCTCACAAAGCTCCGGAGCTTCCCAGCTCACTTGTCTGTAAAAAGAGGAGATGCCCCTCTTCTCCCTCTTGTGGTGAGAAGCTAGTATCTGGTGAAATAGGTGAGCCACTGCCGAACTCAGCAAAAGTCAATGTAAGTCTCAGGTGATGTCTATCTTAGCTCCCAGGTGTCCTGAGAACCAGACTCCCCGTGGATGCTGAGCGTGCAAACAGCCCAGCGGGAGGGCTTCCAGTCTCTCCCTGGCTCCCTGCACTGACCCCACGTGCTGCCAGGCTCCCTATGCATCCCCCTTCACTTCTCACAGAGGCCGTGAGAAGAAACAGGCTCCAGAGAGGACGGAACGTACCCGAGGACACAGGCTAGGAGATTAGAGGCAAGATTTGAACGCGGGTCTGTCTGAGGCCACAGCTCAAACTCCTCAGCACTGTGTTCCTCCTCCTGCAGCTCTTAGGCCAGAGCCCTGGGGAAACCTTTCCTCCGGCACCTAACACAGAATTTGGCTGGGGGCGTGTGCTCAGGAGTGAATGAATGGATGGATGCAGGCAGGCAGACGTGCTAGTCCTGCCAGTCCTGCCCTTAGTGCTGGCCCAGACCTAGGCTAGAAGCACCCTTTCCACAGCTCAGGGTCATGCCCCAGGGCAGCCAGGCAGGTGTCGGGCCACTGCTGTGCCCTCATCCTCTTTCTAAAAATACTAATGAGTGAGAGACCTCCAAGGCCACCAAACAGATATCCAGTTGCTCTCTGGGGTCAGTCCTTCACAGCCCAAGGCTGCCACCTGGCACCTGCCGCCTCTGGGCCTCCCGCCCAACAGCTGACCCCTGTTACCCCTGTGACTGTTTACTGCAAGGCTAAGTTCAGTTTGGCAGAGGTGTGGACTCCTGAGCAGCCAGGTCTGGCTTGATCCAGGCTCGCCCATGCTGAACTGGGGGGTAACAGGACAGCTTGGGGGTCTCTACCCCTAAGCCCGGTCAAAGCAAATGTTTCTTTTTTTGCTGGGGCTCCATTTCCACAGCCATGAAATGGAGGCAATCAACCTCCACAAAGCCTCGGAGTGTGAGTGGCAGCCTGGCTTGGGGATGTGGACACTTAGAGCCAGGACAGTGGAACTGAGACCTGGCACTACCCCTTTATAGCTGCATGGCTTGGGACTTCTATCAGTCACCTACTAAAAATGGGGATCATAAGATTACAGAACAGTGATAGTATTAATCTATTTTTAAAGATCTATGTTTATATGCTTAGATCAATCTGATATAACATGGACTAAAATATTGTGTCATCTCTAAGCAATAGAATATCAAATATCTATATTTTCTAATTTTTCTTCAATGAACATTTGGAGTTAAAAAAAATCCAAAATATTAAAGCAACAACCATATAACTAGTACTTAAGTATTTGTTCTGACTTACAGGAGTTTGAGAATCCCATTCATGAAAGTGGTTTACAAACTGTGAAGGTCTTTGGAAATGTCATAGTTCTTACAGTTTTCTCCTAGGGCATTTTGGAACTAAACTACACAGATGGGGAGAGAATAGTTTCCTGGCCAGGTATGGTGGCTCACACCTTTAATCCCAGCACTTAGGGAGGCTGAGGTGGGCAAATTACTTGAGCCCAGAAGTTCTAGACCAGCCTGGGAAACATAGCAAAACCCTGTCTCCACACAGAATAATTTTTGGCTGGATGCAGTGGCTCATGCCTATAATCCCAGCACTTTGGGAGGCCGTGGCAGGTGGATCACGAGGTCAGGAGTTCGAGATCAACATGGCGAAACCTTGATCACCACGATGAAACCCTGTCTCTACTAAAAATACAAAAATTAGCCAGGCACGGTAGCAGACACCTGTAATCCCAGCTACTCAGGAGGCTGAGGCAGGAGGATCGCTTGAACCTGGGAGGCAGAGGTTGCAGTGAGCCGAGATCGTGCCACTGCACTCCAGACTGGGCAACAGGTTAAGACTCTGTTGTAAAAAATAAGTAAGCACATAAAAATAAAAATAAACTTAAAAAAAAGAAAAAGAAAAAAGTGAATAAATGGAGAGATATTACACGTTTATGAATAGAAAGTCACACCTGTAATGTATCACGAGGTCAGGAGTTTGAGACCAGCCTGACCAAGATGGTGAAATGCTGTCTCTATTAAAAATACAAAAATTAACTGGGTGTGGTGGTATGCACCTGTAATTCCAGCTACTCAGGAGGCTGAGGCAGGAGAATCGCTTGAACCTGGGAGGCAGAGGGTGCAGTGAGCCGAGATGGCACCATTGCACTTCAGCCTGGCAACAGAGGGAGACTCAATCTCAAAAAAAAAAAAAAAGAAAAGAGAGTCAATATTGTCAAGACATCATTTCTTCCTAACTTGATCTAAAGATTCAATGCAATCCCAATAAAAATCCCAGCAAGTTATTTTGTGGATGTCAACAAACTGACTCTAAAGTTTACATGGAGAGGCAAAAGATGAAGAATAGCCAACTCAATATTAAAGGGAAAAAAAAAAGTCAGAGAACTGACACTACCCAACTTCAAGGAGCTACAGTAATCAACCACAGTGTGATATTGTCAAAAGGGTAGACAAGTAGATCAGTGGAACAGAATATACAGTCCAGAAATAGACACACACAAATAGAGTCAACTGATCTTTGACAAAGGAGCAAAGATAATACAATGTAGCAAAGATAGTCTTCTCAACTAATTGTGCTGGAATAACTGGACATCCACAGGCAAAAAGAAAGAATGTAGACACAGACTTAAACGCTCTTCACAAAAATTAACTCAAAATGGATCATAGACCTGCATGTAAAACACAACACTATAAAACTCCTAGACGGTAACATAGGGCAAAATCTAGATGCTGTAACATAACATAGGATAGGATGACATAGGATTTCCATCCTAGGTTATTATATCATAAAATATGACTTTTTATATACAACACTAAATGCACAATTCATGAAAGAAATAGTTAATAAACTGAATTTTGTTAAATCAAAACCTCAGCTCTGTAAAAGACAACATCAAGAGAATCAGAAGATAAGACAGACTGGGAGAAAATACTTGCAAAAAATATTTCTGATAAAGGACAGTTATTTAAAATATGTAAACTCTTAAACTTTTAAAATTCAACAATTAGAATATGAACCTGATTTGAAAAAATGGGCCAAAGACCTCTTCACAGACACCTCATCAATGAAGATATACAAATGGCAAGGAAGTATATAAAAAGATGTCCACATGATATGTCATCAAATAAATGGATGCAAATTAAAACAACAATTTGATGAGAATGCCCAAAATCCAGTTTGACAATTTCTTTTCTTTTTTTTTTTTTTTTTTTTGCATGCACTTAGGGCATATGGCAATTTCTTTCAAAATTCAACATACTCTTCCATACAATCCAGCAACCACGCTTCTTGGGATTTTCCCAAATAAACTGAAAACTTATGTTCACACGAAAACCTGCACATGGATGTTTATGGAAGCTTTACATATAATTGCCAAAACTTGGAAGCCACTAAAATGAACATACTCTATGATGGTATGATGGTGGAAACATGTCGTTATGCATTTGTCCAAAACTGCAGACTGTTAAACACCAGGAGTGAACTCCAATGTAAGCAATAGATGTTGCATGATAATGATGTGTCAATGCAGCTTCATCAGCTCTAACAAATGGACCTCTCTGTTGGGGGATGTTGATAATGGGGCAGACTGTGTGAGTGCAGGGACAGGAGGCATATGGGGAGTCTCTGCACCTTCCTCCCAATTTTGCTGTGAATCTTGCTGTGAATCTAAAACTACCCTAAAAAAAACAAAGTTTACAAACAAAGAAACGATAAAACCAAAGACAAGATGGTGACTCGATAGAGAAGAATTTTCCAAATATAAAAAAGTCAGGCCGGGCACGGTGGCTCACACCTGGAATCCCAACACTTTTGGAGGCTGAGGCGGGTGGATCATGACATCAAGAGATCGAGACCATCTTGGCCAACATGGTGAAACCCTGTCTCTACTAAAAATACAAAAAATTAGCTGAGCATGGTGGTGCGCACCTGTAGTCCCAACTACTTGGGAGGCTGAGGCAGAAGAATCGCTTGAACCTGGGAGGCGGAGGTTGCAGTGAGCCAAGATCGCACCATTGCACTCCAGCCTGAAGACAGAGTGAGCCTCTGTCTAAAAAAGAAAGGAGGAGGGGTAAGCTGGGTGCGGTGGCTCATACCTATAATCCCAGCACTTTGGGAGACTGAGCCAGGGTTATCCCTGGAGGCTAGGAATTGGAGACCAGCCTGGGCAACATGGCAAAATTCTGTCTCTACTAAAAATACAAAAAAATTAAGTTGGGCATGGTGGCATGTGCCTGTAGTCCCAGCTACTCAGGAGGCTGAGGTGGGAGGATTACTTGAGCCCAGGAAGTTGAGGTTGCAGGGAGCCATTATTGCACCACTGCACTTCAGCCTGGACTTTGAGAGTGAGACCCTTTCTCCAAAAAAAAAAAAAAAAAAGTGGCAGAATTCACAAATTAAAAGTCATGGCCGGGCGTGGTGGCTCACACCTATAATCCCAGCACTTTGGGAGTCTGAGGTGAGTGGATCACTTGAGGTCAGGAGTTCGAGATAGCCTGGCCAACATGGAGAAACCCCGTCTCTACTAAAATACAAAAATTATCTGGGGCTTGATGGCGCACAACTATAATTTCAGCTACTCGGAAGGCTGAGGCAGGAGAATAGCTTGCACCCAGGAGGCAGAGGTGCAGGGAGCCGAGATCGCCCCATTGCACTCCAGCCTAGGTGACCGGGTGAGACTCCGTCTCAAAAACAACAACAATAACAAATTAAAAGTCATGTCACAACCATTACAAATTTATACCCTAAACCAAATAACAGGCCTATTAAGTGTAATTATGATCCCAGTTTTCTAAAATAAAACAAAATGCCTTTATATACAAAGGGGGAACAAGGAAGGTGAAATACTGAATTGTTGGCAGTTGTAGGTTGTGGGTTTCTGGGTGATGTCTGGTTCCACCATCTCTCTGACTTTGTGCAAGTCAGTTAACCTTTCTGTGCCTCAGTTTCCTCATGTGTAGCATGAAAATGATAATGGTAGCTTCCTGACAGGGTTGCTATGAGCACTAAATGGGTTAATGCATGTAAAGTACTTATAAGAGTGTGTGGCACTCAATAAATCTTAGTGTTGCTATTATTATAAGTTTTCTTACAGACAGGCTTTTGAGTTTCCCTCTGTTTACCCAGGATACTAAGGGTTGTACTAAGAACATGGTGACACAGGAGAAAATAGTCTGACATGGACAGACTTTAAGATTATAAGGAATGAACAAGTGAAAATAGGTCAGACAAATCAAAGAATAAAGGCAGCACATATTATTCATGCTACATAAAATCAAGGAGCTATTCCTCATATATGATGAACTGAAGAAGTCTTGAAGTCATTGTACCTTGAGACAAAGTAGGGCCAAGTGAAATTTCCACTTCTCTTGCCATTGGCCTAGAACATTTCATGGAGGAGATAGGATCTCAGAAGCCGAAGAAGAGGCAAACATATTAGTGGGAGTTATCATTAGCAACGAACACCAAGCGGTGTCGCAGGAGGCTGCACCTCTGCAGTATGGCCAGCTCTGTGCTGAAGGTATTGGAGGGTCTGGGGCACTGTTGCTCGGGGTGAATGCAGGGCTATTAAAGGCCAGAGGGCCCAGAGGCCTTTGCCTAGTTAAAGCCCTCTAGTATAATGCCAGACCCTTCTGGTATAAAGGACCATTTATTATCACCAGTAGGATTTTTCTTTGTAACTCTGGGCTAATTTGTGTAGGTAGAAGTTCTCCTGCAGAGAAATGTTGGTCTCTCATATATAAACACCAGCATCTGCAGCTAAGTTTCCCATAAGGAAATGAGCTTGTTAACGGGTGGGGAAGGGAAGAACTTACACACACAATCATGTGTAATTATGTGTGTGTGTGTGTAGATATGTACAGACAGCATTTTGCCAACACCCTGTTTCTGGTATGCACAAGGATGTTTCCATACTTGGCTGCTTCACAGGTGTTTTCACTCGCTTTGCCCCGGGCACCCAGGGAGTAAGTGTGGAACACTCAGCAGGTAGCTGTGGCCACAGCTCCATTCCGCCTCCACCCTCCTCCTTGCCCTTCCTCTGCCCAGAGGGAGGAAACTGGCAGTGGATTCCAGAGAGGACTGGAGAGGGCTGCCCGAGGTTGCCCATCTTCCCAGACAGGGCTATGTCTAAGACCTGGCCACAGGCCACCTTCAAAGGAGCTCACCCATGACTCAGCTTGTGCTGTGAGAAATAAGGAGAAAGGGAGGGAGACATTTAAAACGTGGTCATCAATTGAACCTAATTAGAGCCATTTGATGTACTCCTAATAGACACCAAACTGTTTGTAGCAATTATCTTTGAGTGGCAGAATTAAGGAAAATTTAAAGTCCTGTTTAATATTATTTTCTACAGTATTTTGACTTTAGTTTTAATTTTCTTTTTTTCTTTTTGAGACAGGGTCTCTTCCTGTTACCCAGGCTGCAGTACAGTGGTGCAATCACGGCTCACTGTAGCCTCAACTTCCCGAGCTCTAGCGATCCTCCCACCTCAGCTTAGGGTGGGGGAAGGTGCCTTGGGCGACCCCCAGGCTGTCTGAGACCAGCCCTGTGGCCTCTTGTACGTTCTGCTGCACCTGCTGCTTATAGACGGCATGCAGCAGCAGCGGTGGAAACCCCTGATCCAGCCCGCCTCCACCAGCAACATGGATCCAAGGGCCAGACCCTGCTACGACGCCTAAATCAGGCTCCGCAGTAGGAGGACTGGAACTGGCACCCAGCCCCATCCCAGGGGCTGCAGGGTCCCAGCGCCCACAACCAGTGCCCTGAACCAGGGTCAAAAAAGGAACAGAAGGAGGGTGGGAACTGGCATGCACTCAGCCCCACCCCCGAGGCTGCACAGTGCCCAGGGCCCAGACCTCACGCTCTTGGTGAGGCCAAGGAAGATGGACCCTAGGCCAAGCACTGGGTAGTTCTCAGGCCATCTAGGGCTGGCCTCTGCCTTGGGCTCAGCTGCAGCTGCCACCTGCGAGTGGTCATGCAGCAGCCACAGTGACAACCACTGATGCTGCCCACCCGCTCCACCCCAGTGAGGATCCCAGGGCCAGAAGCCTCCGCAACTCCTCACACAGGCAGTCGGCCCTGCTACTGCAGGAAAGCAGGAACCAGCCAGGCAGCCTTGAGGATCCAGGGGCTGCACAGCACCCAGCGACCGTGACCCGTCGCTCTGTGCATCGGCCAAGAAAGAGGGGCCCTGGGCTGGAAGGGCAATCTGCTGGGTGGCCCTCGGGTCTTCTGGGACTGTAACTGCCAGCCGATACCATAGGATCAGCTGCAGCCGCCCCTTGCAGATGGTGCACGTCAGCAATGGCGGCAACCCTGGACGCGCATGCGGTGGCCAGCAGCACAGAACCAGGGGCCAGACGCCACCATGGCCCTAACGGAGGCAGTGAAGCCCCAGCTGCAGGAGAGCAGGAAATGGTGCTCAGCCCTATTCCAGTGGCCGCACAGTGCCCAGACCGTCAGCCCAGCACTCTGGGAGCTGCCCATCAGGAGCGGATCCTAGGGCAGGAAGGGGGTATTCTGCGACCCTCAGGCCTCACTCAGGTCTGGGACCTGCACTGCCACCCTCTGCCACAGGCTCACCTGCAGCTGCCACCTGCACATGGTGCAGCAGAAGTGCTGGCAATCCCCAGCTCTGCCTGCCGTAACCAGCAGCGGGGGACCCAGGCACCGAGGCCGCCTCAGAGGCTGCCACCTGGCCACCTCGGCACCCCTGTCCCTGCCCTGGTGGCAGCCAGCCACCCTCCTACCTCTCCGACACTCTGCAATCTCCGTCGCTGCCACCCACCGCAGCGAGGCGAGCCGTGGTGCCACAAGCTCCAGCCTCCAGCATGAGGCAGGCAGATGACTCTGACTTCTCCTGGGATGGAGCAGCTGGGCGGGCAAAG
>CAUYQU010087849.1:0-13172 GCA_963574635.1 Cheracebus regulus | reverse complement strand
ATAGGTGAAGGGGAGGAAGGCAACAAATTACACTGCCACGTGTGTACCTATGCAACAATATTGTATGTGCTTCACATGTACCCCAAAACCTAAAATGCAATAAAAAATAAAATTAAAAATAATAATAATAATAATAATAATAATAATAATAATTTTACAAATGACAAAACTAAACATAGAGGAGATCTCCTAAGGTTTCCCTTGGTTTGTAAACAAGCACTGACTTGGTCTGAGATGCTCTGACCCCTAGCGTTCTATTGCATCAGTACCTCCCACCTTAAGGAAAATAGTCACATACCAGTGAGATAAGGTTTTTGAGGTAAATTAAAATTTTATTGGGGAACACTTGACACAAAGCCCAGCTTCAAACAATCTATTTCTAAATCTAAAAAGATCAATAATTGGTACTACGTTTGGCAGAGAGGCTATGGAGCAGATGAAAAAGGAAAGCAAAAATTTTCATCATAAAAATAAACAAGCACTTCCCAAATAACATAAGGGCCTTTCCAAATCCTTGCAACTCTTTTATTATGAAAGGTCAGAAATTACAGCTTCACAATGTTTCCTGAAATGTGATAAACCTAGACCCCAACTCCCTGACATGATTAGAAAGACCATGCCCCCACTCCTTCCAGGAAACCTTCAGATTGGCTAAGGGCACAGGTTTCTGAGTCCAGGAGGCTATGGTCCAAATCCCAGCTGTGCTCAGACACATTGTATTGCCTTAGAAAGTTCATTTCTCTGCTCCACAGGTTTCTCAACTGAGGACTAAGGACATTAATAATACCCATTTTATAAGAATCCATAAGAATTGAAAGCAATATTGCTCAGGGCCTGACACATGGTAAGTACTGAATAAATGTTAGAAGCTACCCTGGTACTTGCTATTGCAATTATTATTAAGTATGGTCATATGCTTGAATCACATACCTCAGGTAGTATGGGAAAGAATATAACAAGCATCAGTAACTCTTCAGGCTGACTAAAGTGACTAGGTGACCTTTTGACCAAGAGGACATAATCATGGTTCATTGTAAGCAATGAAGTCCCAGGGATTTTTTTTTTAATAGGAATCTATCAGAATGACAGAAGACAGTGGACCACCTATGGAGAAATCCACCCAGTCAGGTAACAGCCTCACAATGAATCTCTTAAGCACCACAAGCCAGTTTTCCAGGAGCACTAGAACTCTAAGTCTATGCCAAGATTCACCAGATTATCATAGCAAATGCATAGAAGCATCACTGCTTGCGAGGAAAAACTCACTGTTGAATTCATTTTCCCAACTTCTAACACAATATCAAAATCAAGGTTGGGAATTATGAGGCTTCCCACATGCTCTACTGGAGGAACAACCCTTTGGCCTAATTCCTCTTTTTCCTCCTTCCTACCATTACAGATAATAAAACAGAGTAATTTTTCTATGAAGAAGATGGACATTACTATTATTTCTAGAGTTCTAATAATAATAATAGCTATTATTACACAGCATTTACTACATGCTAGGCCAGTCTCAAGCATCTTACAATCCTGTCATTTAATTTAAATAACAATTCCATGAAAAGAGTTTTGTTGTCCTCTTGTACAAAGAAATGGAGTACTTGGCAAGGCGTGGTGGCTCACTCCTGTAATCCCAACATTTTGGGAAGCCAAGGCAGGCAGGCAGATCACAGGTCAGGAGTTCGAGACCATCCTGACCAGTATGGTGAAGCCCCATCTCTACTAAAAATACAAAACTCAGCCAGCGTGGTGGTGAGCGCCTGTCGCCCCAGCTACTTGGGAGTCTGAAGCTGGAGATCACTTGAGCCCAGGAGAGGGAGGTTGCGGTGAGCTGAGATCGCATCACTGCACTCCAGCCTGGGCGACAGAGTGAGACCTCATCTAAAAAAAAAGAAGTAGTCCATTTCTTTCACAGGCGATGGCTCACACCTGTAATCCCAGCACTTTGGGAGGCCAAGGTGGGCAGATTACCTGAGGTTGGGAGTTCAAGACCAGCCTGACCAACATGGAATAACTTTGTCTCTACTGAAAACACAAAAGAATTTGCTGGGCAGGGTGGCACATACCTGTAATCCCAGCTACTCAGGAGGCTGAGGCAGGAGAATGGCTTAAACCTGGGAGGCAGAGGTTGCAGTGAGCCGAGATTGTGCCATTTCACCCCAATCTGGGCAACAAGAGCAAAACTTCATCTCAAAAAAGAAAGAAGAAAATAAAAGGAAAATTAAGGAAAGAAAGAAAGAGAGAGAGAGAAGAAAAGAATAGAAGAGAAGAGAAGACAAGACAAGAGAAGAGAAGAGAGAAGAGAAGAGAAGAACAATGCAAGGCCAAGACCCAAAGCCAGTCTCTCAACATATACACATGCTCTTATTCTCCTTGCTAGCTTATCTACCTAATGATATATTTAACTCCTTCAGTACTTAGGATAAAGATGAGTAGCTTTGTTGCTCCTTGTTACTCTGTGATGGATAGTACAAGGCAATAATGTGAATGAGGTTACCCAGTCTATCCTGCTAATTTTGGCTGTTGAGAGATGATTCTCAGTAGGGAGAATGAGGAAAAATCATGTTCCCGAGGCCCATAGGGGTCTGCATCAGAATCTGCAACTCTTCTAGCTCTTATCTTGGGTTGAAACCAACAAAAATTAATTCTGGGTAGCTGAAAGCAAAAAAAAAGTAGTCAGAAAGTTATCTGGCAACTTTCTGAATTAACACAAAGATTAATCAGGCACAGTGGCTCATGTCTGTAATTCCAGCACTCTGGGAGGCCAAGGCGGGTGAATCACCTGAGGTCAGGAGTTCAAGACCAGCCTGGCCAACATGGTGAAATCCCATCTCTACTAAAAATATTTTTTAAATTAGCTGGGCATGGTGGTGTGTGCTTGTAATCTCACCTACTTGGGAGGCTGAGGCAGGAGAATTGCTTGAACCCAGGAGAAAGAGGTTGCAGTGAGCTGAGATAGTGCCACTGCACCCCAGCCTGGGTGACTGAGGGAAACTCTGTCTCAAAAAAAAAAGAAGGAGAAGAATTAACAAGAAGACTGAGAACTAGGTTCAAGTTTGGTAGGAACCATGTTGTCCCCAGAATTGAAGAAGCAAGCACAATATACTTTGATCATAGCCTGGGCAGACACTGGCATTGGATAAATACATTCCAATTGGTTTTAAACTATTTTATCTTCGGTCCAAGATTAAGGTCAGGAGCATCTAATTTTCCCTTGCTTGGGTCATATTCCTGCCCCTTTGTTATAGGAGGACAGACACTTGATAATAAACCCACCTTTTCAAGTCCCATGAGACAAACGTAATTTCTTGGAGTGCCAGTAGAAAGGGAAAGAGATGATGGAGAATAAAAGCATATAACTCATGTCAATTATTGCCTGAAAATCCCAGGATGGCTTATACGTGTAATATGAATGCAATGAGGAAATCAGAAACTATCTAGAAAGGAAAAACATATCCACATCTACAAGATTCATTTCAATTCAAAATGGGGCTTAGCCTCATGGAGACTCTCAGTGGCATCCATGATAGAAATAGTAACTCTAAGAAAAACATTCTGGAGATTCTGGTACTGGATAAATACCTAATTGTAATGACGACTGCAATTTAGGAACTTGAATGAAGTAACAATTTCCAGAAGACAGAGAGGAGGTATTGATCCCAGTGAAAACTATGACTCACATGCTTCAGAGAAAAGATGCTGTTCTCAGGACTTTGCTCTCAAGAGGAGAGTTATGGGCAGGATGCCTGGCTATGGGAACCAGTGCTATACAAGAATATAGGTTTGGAGTTTATCCAAGAGGAGTGGAGGCCTCTGAACACTGTTCAAAGGAAACAAAGTAAAAACAAAATTCTTGAAAAGTAAAGAAAACTAATCTCACCCAGACAGCCAATTTCCAAAAAGGACTGATCTTGCAGTTAAAGGAAGGAGAAGTGCAATGCCAAACTGAAAGAAAAAATGTCAAGAAGAGTCAGGGCAAACACTTTGAATCAAAGTGTCATCTTCAAAGTAGGGCATTTCTGAAGAAGAAAATACTATACTCACAGATTAGTCTTGTAAAAGCCTTGGACAGTATGATTCTTAGGACAGCATGTTAAGTATGCCCCTGACATGTTATATTCAATTACACATGAAGCAAAAAGCCCAAAATGCTTATTTAAAGTAAATAGCTATCCCCCAAAAAAGACTCCTTAGTGGAGACAGACACCAAAAATGTAATGACCAGGATAAGTCTTTTAGTGTATTGCTGCTTAATATTAGATGCTCACTGGAATTACTAGAGATTCTAATTAAACTGGCCTGCAGTACAGTCTGGGCACTGGGATTTTTTAAAGCTCCCCAGGTGACTCTAATATTCAGCGAAGATTGAGAATTACTGCTTCAGGATAAAAATCAAGTATCATTACACAGCAAACAGTTGCTTACGGAGAAAGCACTCCTATGTGACAAATTTGCAAAAACAAATATATTTTATAAGGTGAGTTACTTGATAAATTTAATAGCACACAAGAGATTTGTTCCAATAGTGATAAGATACAAAAATAAAGGCACATTCCTATTAGGTTGGTGCAAAAGTAATTGTGGCTTTGCCATTAAAAGTAATGGCAGGGCTGGGCATAGTGGCTCACACCTGTAATCCCAGCATTTGGGAGGTCGAGGTGGGTGGATCATGAGGTCTGGAGTTCAAGACCATCCTGGCCAAGATGGTGAAACCCCATCTCTACTAAAAATACAAAACTTAGCCAGGCATGGTGGTGGGTATCTGTAATCCCAGCTACTCGGGAGGCTGAGGCAGAGGATCACTGGAACCTGGGAAGCAGAGGCTGCAGTAAGCTGAGATCGTGCCATTGCATTCTAGCCTAGACAACACAGCAAGACTCTATTTCAAAAAAAAAAAAGTGAAAACAGGTCAGACGCAGTGGCTCACACCTGTAATCCCAGCACTTTGGGAGGCCAAGGTGGGCAAATCCTAAAGTCAGAAGTTCAAGACCAGCCTGACCAACATGGTAAAACCCCATCTCTACTAAAAATAAAAATAAATGAGCCAGGCATGGTGGCACGTACCTGTAATCCCAGCTACTCAGGAGGCTGAGGCAGGAGAATCATTTGAATCCAGGAGGAAGAGGTTGCAGTGAGCTGAGATCATGCCACTGCACTACAGCTGGGTGAAACAGGGAGACTCCGTCTCAAACAAAAAAAAAAGTAATAGCAGTTAATATTGCACCAACCTAATATTATAAAGTAAGGGAAGGCCAGGCACAGTGGCTCCACCTGTAATCCCAGCACTTTGGGAGGCCAAGGCTGGCAGATCAGCTGAGATCAGGAGTTTGAGACCACCCTGACCAACATGCAGAAACCCCATCTCTACTAAAAATACAAAATGAGCAGGGCATGCATGGTGGTGCATGCCTGTAGTCCCAGCTACTTGGGAGACTGAGGCAAGAGAATCGCTTGAACCCAGGAAGTGGAGGTTACAGTGAGTGAAGATCACGCCATTGCACTCCAACCTGGGCAACAAGAGCAAAACTCTGTCTCAAAAAAAAATAAAGTAGGGGAGTGGGTATTTAAATTTCACTCACTTCTCTCCTTCTACCTCCCGTTCCAAAGCCAGCCTTAATTAGACTACAACCATTCATGCGACCATGGACTAGCCTGAGAATGACACAAATATTTTAGGGTATGAACTCCATCCTAATAATAAAAACTGATAATTGTATTGAACTTACTCCTCACACAGATTTCAAAGACATTTTCACATTTAATATTCATAGGTGAAACTCAGTGAGGTTGTTGTAAGGAGGCATTACTTTACAGAACTGGAGAGGTTTGGTAACTGTCCTATGCTTCTGGTGAAGGCCTTGGGAAGCTTCCAATCATAGTGGAAGGCAAAAATGGGAACAGGCAAGTCACACAGCAAGAGCAGGGGCAAGAGAGCAGAAAGGGAGGTTCCACACACTGTCAAAAAACCAAACCTTGTGTGAACTCAGAGCAAGAACTCACTCATCACTAAGGCGGGGGGAACTATGCCATTCACGAGGGATCCACCCCTGGGATCCATACGCCTCCCACCATCCTTACAGCCAACACTGGGAATCACGTTTCAACACAAGATTTGGAGGGGGCAAACATCAAAACCGTATCACTAGGCCAGAGCAAAGAGTGTTCTAAAGGGAATAAAAATAGAGAGAGAGAAAAGTTCTAAGGGAAAATCATAAAGAACTGAGCATGCATGGCTAAAGCCTCCAGTAAGGAAATGACATGGCCACAACTCTGCTTTAAGAAGTTTGTAATGACTGGACCTCTTTGGGTCTGGAACCCTTTATTTGTTAAAGAAGGTAAGGCAGCTGGGAAGTTTACCCAGTCTCCCACTTTACAATTGTGTGATTTAATATGGTTGCCCATGAGGAAACCATTGCATGTTCTTCAGGAGGGAAACAATGGAATGAAAGGGATGGTTTAAAAAGATGAGCCTGTCACCAAATACCTATTGCAAGAATTACTGCGTTGAAAACACTCTCAGCATAATGCCTGCTATCCTGATGTTGTATTTTAGATTCCTAGGAAAACTTTTGATATACACCAACCATGAAGCATAAATCATTAACTGAGGAGAGGCAGTATGTTTCTCTTTCAGAAAGCATAATGATATAATTGCAGAATGGTTTCAGATGAGAGTTTTAAATGAGGTACTTGGAGTGGTGAAATATGTAACACTCGTGAACTGTTTGACACTCATGGATCCAGCCACTCTTCATTTATTCAACATAATATTGAGCTGCAATGTGCCAGGTTTAGTACTAGGTGAGGAATACAGCGGAAAGCCACACTGACATGGGCTTTTGTGGAGCTTACAATCAATAAACATGCAGATTGGAGCAGCCAGTAGCACTATCAGGAAAACCACCGAAGATGATGAGCCATTCTAGCCTGTGGGCCTAATCTAGATTGGAGTGTAAGAAGAATTGATGACTCTTTTGTGAGAGAGATGTTTAATATGAGAGCAGGCTGAGCGGGGGCTCATGCCTGTAATCTCAGCACTTTGGGAGGCCGACATGGGTGGATTGCCTGAGCTCAGGAGAGTTTGTGAGCAGCCTGAGCAACACGGTGAAATCCCGTCTCTACTAAAATACAAAAAATTAGCCAGCCATGCTGGTGTGCTTCTGTAGAACCAGCTACTCAGGAGGCTAAGGCAGGAGAATCGCTTGAACCCAGGAGGTGGAGGTTGCAGTGAGCCAGGATCACGCCATTGCACTCCAGCCTGGCAACAGAGTGAGACTGTATCTCAAAAATTAAAAAAAAAATAAAAAATGAAAAAAAAAGATGAGAGCTGAAGGATGAGAAGTCAGGTAGGTCAGAAATAAGGAAAATATCTGAGGTAAGGGGAGGGATCATTTCCTTTGCTTTTCTGTAAGAATATAGTGAAGACTAAAAGAGTGCTTATAAGGCAAAGGGTAGCAGCAGATCATGGTTGAATGGGAAAGCTGATGTGTCCAGTTGCCCCAATTCCTGCAGAAAGGTCAGTAGAGAGAATTGGTTCATCAATATCACCAACACATGTGGCTGCAGATGTTAACATCCCACGCTCATCTCCTAGATCTGATGGTCCTCATCACCTCTTGTTTTACTTCTTCCCTCCAATACTAACAAGGAATGTACCTGGACCTTGGAATATTGCTTTTGTTTATTTCTTTTCTTAATGTCATCTTGTAAATGATTAAAAAGGAAAAACTGCCAAAAGAAAAAATTACCCAAAACATTTTAATATCAGTTGTTTGAATATGACATAATGCAGACACTGGAAGCCTCCTTCTTCCACAGCCCTCTCTCTGACATTCATTCTTATTTCCACAAACTTCTTATTCCAGCTAACTCACTGAGCATTTCCTTCTCAATTTTTCCTGTTTTCTCAAACTTGACTTGTTTTTGTAAACAACTTTTCACATCACATTTCAAATGTCAGAATTCCCAATATATGTATTCCCAAGATATATATAATATTACTCATTTTCAGAAGGAGAGAAAAAGTCACCACAATTGAAGGAAAAAGTGTTCTGCTATCAACCCAGTGTTTTCTTCTCAAGGGCTCTAGAATGAATAAAAACTCTCAACAGATTCTGAAGTGACAGAAAAAGACTCACAGAGGCGAAGAGCAAGATTATTGGCACTGAGCAAGGGAGACCCGCAATCAGACATCTGGAACAGATTGGTTTCTTCTGGGATAAATTTGCTTAGTATACATTTAAAAATATTTATACCATAAATTGTATTCAGAATATTAGAGTTTAAGTTTTAAAATGTAACAAGAGTTATACTGTGGTACTTGGGAAAAGAAAAATAAGAATATCTTAGTGAAATAATAAATACCTGTGTATTTGCTTTGCTTCATTTAAAAAAAAAGCTAACGGCCAGGCGCAGTGGCTGACACCTGTAATCCCAGCACTTTGGGAGGCTGAGGTGGGCAGATCACGAGGTCAGGAGTTCAAGACCAGCCTGGCCAACTCCATCTCTACTAAAAATTTAAAAACTAGCCTGGTGTAGCTGTAGTTCCAGCTACTCAGAAGGCTGAGGCAGGAGAATAGCTTGAACCCGGGAGGTGGAGGTTGCAGTGAGCCAAGATCATGCCATTGCACTCCAGCCTGGGCGACAGTGCGAGACTTTGTCTCAAAAAAAAAAAAACACATCTGGAAAACAGTTAAGGTAAGTGCAATAAATAATATGTAATAATAAATAAGCATTGGAAATAGAAATTATGATCAACATATTTAATAGGGACTTAGCTCAAAGAAGAAAGAAATAAACTAAAAAATTTCCCCCGAGGGGACCAGACCTCCGGCCCCCACAAGCGGGATGAGGCACTGAGGAGCGCTGACCCAGCACAGCGGCACCGTGAACCTCCATGAACCTCCTGCCGTGTAACCCTCACGGCAACGGGCTGCTCTACGCCGGCTTCAACCAGGACCACGGATGCTTTGCTTGTGGGATGGAAAATGGATTCCGAGTCTGTAACACTGATCCACTAAAAAAAAAAGAGAAATAAGAATTTCTAGAAGGAGGAGTTGGCCATGTTGAAATGTTATTTCGCTGCAACTATTTAGCTTTAGTCGGTGGTGGGAAAAAGCCGAAATACTCTCCCAACAAAGTAATGATCTGGGATGACTTGAAGAAGAAGACTTATTGAAATAGAATTTTCTACAGAAGTCAAGGCAGTCAAACTGTGGCGAGATAGAATTGTGGTGGTTTTGGACTCCATGATTAAGGTGTTCACATTCACACACAATCCCCATCAGTTGCACGTGTTGGAAACCTGCCATAACCCCGAAGGTCTCTGTGTCCTCTGTCCCAATAGTAACAACTCCCTTCTGGCCTTCCCGGGCACGCACACAAGCCACGTGCAGCTCATGGACCTGGCCAGCACAGAGAAACCACCCGTGGACATTCCCGCACATGAGGGCATCCTGAGCTGCATTGCACTCAACCTGCAGGGAACAAGAATTGCAACTGCATATGAGAAAGGGACCCTTATAAGAATATTTGATACCTCATCAGGGCATTTAATCCAGGACCTGCGAAGAGGATCTCAAGCAGCCAATATCTACTGCATTAACTTCAATCAGGATGCGTCCCTCATCTGCGTATCCAGCGACGACGTGCAGTGCATATTTTTGCAGCTGAAGATCCAAAAAGGAATAAACAGTCCAGTTTGGCCTCAGCGAGTTTCCTTCCAAAATACTTCAGTTCCAAATGGAGTTTCTCCAAGCTTCAGGTTCCCTCAGGCATCTCCATGCATTTGTGCCTTTGGAGCAGAGCCAAATGCCATCATTTGTGAGTGGTCCTTCCTGGAGAGAACGTCCCCGCCCACTCCACCTGGGATCCATCCACTGAGCTTCTGACCCAGTGTCCCACAGACGTCCCACCACCGCGCTGTGGCACCCATGACAGCCCAGTTCCCCTTCTTTCTCTTGGGGGCTCAGTGTGTCCTGCTTACAGTCTACACAGCCATTTGGGATGTCATCAGCCCCCCTCCCTCCAGTTTCCCCAGGAAGTCACTGGGTCAGGGCTTCTGATGTTTGTACAGACGACCAAAGACTGTTTGTTACCCCGTAGCCAGTGCTAGGAGATGAGTTGTTCACACAAGACAGTCAGGGTTCCTGGCTGCAAGTGCCACGTGCTCTCAGCACAGAGCTGGGGCCTTTGGGGCTTTGAGAGCAGCTGCTTGGCTCTGAGAGGCACTTTGTAGTTCAGCTCTGTGGGACTCTTTGCTTTTAACTTTGGGGGAAAGAAACACACAGGTAAAGCTGTCTCCTTCTGTCCCAGCAATCTGTGCGGACGGCCGCTACTACAAATTCCTGTTCAACCCCAGGGGGAGTGCATCTGAGACGTCTACGCACAGTTTCTAGAAATGACCGATGACAAGCTGTGACTCCCGGCCGGAGCACCACAGCACCCATCGCCTGTCACCTTCAGGCTCTCAGGGCTGGTGACAGCGCCCCAGGGACCTCCTGGCCACGGGCTGGAGGGGCTGCCCAGGGACTTGGTCTTGAAGTCATACATGGTTGTCTGCTTTCCTGAGGACTCCCATTTCCAGTATTAAAGAGAGAATCGTCATCGAGGCACCATAGGCACTCAGTGGCTGTCCCATGAGTTCAGCTGTGACGTTCGCTTCAGCAGCTCCATTGCAGCCTCACCTGCGAGGGGTCCACACAGACCTGGGGGCTGGGCCCAGGGCGGACAAGTTCAAGTGTGTTTTTGCAACAGATTCCATCATTCTGAGTCTGCTGTGGGGAAGTGAACAAGTGTGTAAATGTAAGTTCTTACATTATCAGCAGATTTAAATAGAACACCAGCAGTTTGCCTTAGAAAAGGAGAAGAATTCCTTCTCCCATCGGACATGAAGAAAATCAACCTGTAGAGAGAACACAGTGTGGAGGTTTCCCTCGTGTGAGCCCAGCCCGTGGTCTTCTCCCTGCCCGCAGCGTGGTCATCTGTGGCTGCATGTGGTGTCCCCACCTCTGTTGGCACCATTAGAACAAGACAAACACCAGGCCCACCCTAGAAGCCGAGCAGTCAGTCCTGGGGTGCGTGTGGGGTGGGGACTCCGTGGGGTCTCCTGGTTACATTCTGGATGAAATCTCAGTTTCCCAGTTATGTGTAGGGAACAGTGATGCTTGTTACGGGGGAAAGCATCCTTGAACTTCAGGGTCGTCTCCCAGAGTAAGGTAGGGGAGCGCTCGCTGCAGTTCCCGCTGATGTGGAGGGAAACGCCTTGGTCTGGTCTCTAAGCCCCACCATCTCCTCTCCCCTCATTTATAAGAATAGCTACACATTAACATTTTGGGAAGGAAAGGCACAGAACTTCTTTTTAACATTTGGTAACTAAAACAGGTTATGGGGTCTACATTGTTCGCTACCTGGGGTATATATGTACTTTTCTTAAATTCCCTTTAAAGAAACTTTATTTTATGGTTTTGATTTCAGATTGCAAACATATAAAATCTGCACAGCAGCAAGTTCTCAGTTTTGCCAGTTGCTTTACCATTATTGTCATGTAATCAACTAACTTTGTATGTGGATTTTGATGTAAAGTATGCATGTTACTTTTATGTGTATTTAATCATGAAGTTTAATTTTGCACACTTATTTGTAATGTTTCCTTTAAATAAAAGTGACTAATTTTGTTGTAAAAACAAAAAAAAAACAATTTCACCATGTAAAAGAAGAATATGCAAATATTGATGGGCATTTATTGTCTATGACAACAGGAAAAATGAGACAGAAGAACAAGCTTAAATATTATTAGAAAAAATTAGGTTAAAGACTCAAGCAAAGTAAATTAATTATTGTCAAGTACATTTTAATGCAAATAAGCATATAAATGCACACCATGCCTAATTTTTACATCATTTTTCAAATATTTCTCCAAAGTACCCTCCTCTTAAATATCCATTTTCCAAAATAAAACTAAACTGCCCCCACCCCATAGTCTCCCTGGTTGTTACAGTAACCAAGCAAAGCCACTTTTAAATTGTTTCATTCATAAGGAAGATGGAACCCCTTACATGGTCTTTACGATATATTTATCACTTTACTTTGAAAACTGGTCATTGAATGAAAAGTTTACATGACAAACGCAGAAGGAAAAAGCTAAAAGTCTGCAGCATTTCTGTTCATCAATTAAAAACATGGGAGGGAAATAATCTGTGATTTCAGGAGCTACCACCAGAGGGAGAGAGTGAGCCATAAGAAATGAGAAAAGCCAGGAAAAAAAAATTTTTTTTAAGACATAATTACTGAAGATGGCTGAATAGATACAACTCCAGCACACAACACCCAGCGAGAGAGACGCAGAAATCCAGAGATCTCCTAGCTACAACAGAGGTACCAGGTGCATTTCAACAGGCCTGGTCAGATGGTAAGCAAAGCCCACTCAGGGCAGACCGAGGCAGGGAAGGGTGCTGCTTCACCCAGAAACTTCATCTGACCAGCGAGTGGGAGGCTCCCCCTCTGGCACTCTGGTCCAGATACAGCACTTCCCCCAAAGCCTCAGAAATACACAGAACAGGGAATCTTTGCCAGTCAAGCACCATGAATTACAAGAGCGGAGTTGAATAATAATCCAGGACAGTGTCCCAAATTGGCTCACAGACCTAAACAGAGGAATAAGCCCAAAGGGGGAACCTGCAGACTGAGCTATCGCCCCCTTCCCCCACCGGGAGAGAGAGGGAGCTATAAGCGGGAGGAGCTGGGTGGGCCCCTACCCCATGACTGGAGAGAGAGGAAGCTGAAAGAGGGAGATGGCCGGGTGCTGCTGGGCGGGTCCCTACCCTCCCCTTCAAACCCCAGGGAGCTGAAGCTCCGACTCTAGCAGGTTGTACAGCTAGTGCCACAGTCTGAGCTGAACCCTGAATGATCCAGCCCAGTGGAGGATGGGCACAACCCACCATTAGAGGGGTGGGACTGGGCTACATGTTTTAACAAAAAAGCACAGGAAGCCTATATAGCAACGGGACAGTGTTCTTTTTTTTTTTTAATTACATTTTAGGTTTTGGGGTACATGTGAAGAACATGCAAGATTGTTGCATAGGTACACACATGGCAGTGTGATTTGCTGCCTTCCACCCCATCACCTATATCTGGCATTTCTCCCCATGCTATCTCTCCCCAACTCCCCACCC